>CAWUFW010020024.1:0-164917 GCA_963921515.1 Calotriton arnoldi
ATTCCGATCTCGGTCGGAGGCGCACCCAATACCATTCGGTCGGGAAAAAGCCGTGCGAAAGCCTGTTTCCCGACCGATCCGTACAGCACACCGAACGAGCAAGTACGATGCGCACAACAGCAAAGAATCCGGCCGAGCCGTACTCACCCAAACCAGGTCCTGTTCTCCGACCGAGGCGAATCCGGAAACGCCGAATCGAGTCGCACGGAAGGAAAAATGCAGCCCCGTCCGGCCGGACAAGTACGATGCGCTTTCCGTACGCGCCGAACCCGTCGCTACGCACGGCACGTCAAAGCATCCGGGAGAGGCGCACATAAGCTCCGATTCGCGCCACAACACGATCCATGGCTCCGAGACGAACACGGCAGCGACGAGGACGACGCGAAGCGATGAGGACGAGGCGAAGCGACGAGGACGAGGCGAAGCGACGAGGACGACGCGAAGCAACGAGAAGGACGAACGACACGAACCAACCATGAATCCCTTCGTCCCGATCATACCAATATTCTACATATACTACCGGAACAGGCACCGACGCGTACGGCGCAGAAGGTAAGCCAGACACCAACCACAAAACACATACAACACGTACACGACACATCACACACACACACAGGGATACAGAATATACTTACACCAGCAACAGCAGCACCATAGGGGCGGGATGCCCATCACCAATGCCACATATGCACACAGGGGCCTGAATGCGCACCACCACCCCTACCCAGGGGGGCAGGATGCCTACCACCACTACCACCCTTACCCAGGGGGGCTGGATGCCTACCACTACTACCACCCTCAGCCAGGGGGGCAGGATGCCTACCACTACTACCACCCTCACCCAGGGTGGGCTGGATGCCTACCACTAGTACCACCCTCACCCAGGGGGGCAGGATGCCTACCACTACTACCACCCTCACCCAGGGTGGGCTGGATGCCTACCACTAGTACCACCCTCACCCAGGGGGGCAGGATGCCTACCACTACTACCACCCTTAGCCAGGGGGGCAGGATGCCCACCACTACTACCACCCTCACCCAGGGGGGCAGGATGCCTACCACTACTACCACCCTCAGCCAGGGGGGCAGGATGCCTACCACTACTACCACCCTTAGCCAGGGGGGCAGGATGCCTACCACTACTACCACCCTCACCCAGGGTGGGCAGGATGCCTACCACTACTACCACCCTTAGCCAGGGGGGCAGGATGCCTACCACTACTACCACCCTCACCCAGGGGGGCAGGATGCCTACCACTACTACCACCCTTAGCCAGGGGGGCAGGATGCCTACCACTACTACCACCCTCACCCAGGGTGGGCAGGATGCCTACCACTACTACCACCCTCACCCAGGGGGGCAGGATGCCTACCACTAGTACCACCCTCACCCAGGGGGCAGGATGCCTACCACTACTACCACCCTCACCCAGGGTGGGCTGGATGCCTACCACTAGTACCACCCTCACCCAGGGGGCAGGATGCCTACCACTACTACCACCCTCACCCAGGGTGGGCTGGATGCCTACCACTAGTACCACCCTCACCCAGGGGGGGCAGGATGCCTACCACTACTACCACCCTCACCCAGGGTGGGCTGGATGCCTACCACTACTACCACCCTTAGCCAGGGGGGCAGGATGCCTACCACTACTACCACCCTCACCCAGGGTGGGCTGGATGCCTACCACTACTACCACCCTTAGCCAGGGGGGCAGGATGCCTACCACTACTACCACCCTCACCCAGGGGGCAGGATGTCTACCACTACTACCACCCTTAGCCAGGGGGGCAGGATGCCTACCACTACTACCACCCTTAGCCAGGGGGCAGGATGCCTACCACTACTACCACCCTCACCCAGGGTGGGCAGGATGCCTACCACTACTACCACCCTTAGCCAGGGGGGCAGGACGCCTACCACTACTACCACCCTCACCCAGGGGGGGCAGGATGTCTACCACTAATACCACCCTTAGCCAGGGGGGCAGGATGCCTACCACTACTACCACCCTCACCCAGGGTGGGCAGGATGCCTACCACTACTACCACCCTCACCCAGGGTGGGCAGGATGCCTACCACTACTACCACCCTTAGCCAGGGGGCAGGATGCCTACCACTACTACCACCCTCACCCAGGGGGGCAGGATGCCTACCACTAGTACCACCCTCACCCAGGGGGGCAGGATGCCTACCACTACTACCACCCTCACCCAGGGTGGGCTGGATGCCTACCACTAGTACCACCCTCACCCAGGGGGGCAGGATGCCTACCACTACTACCACCCTCACCCAGGGGGGCTGGATGCCTACCACTACTACCACCCTTAGCCAGGGGGGCAGGATGCCTACCACTACTACCACTCTTAGCCAGGGGGGGCAGGATGCCTACCACTACTACCACCCTCACCCAGGGTGGGCTGGATGCCTACCACTAGTACCACCCTCACCCAGGGGGGGCAGGATGCCTACCACTACTACCACCCTCACCCAGGGTGGGCTGGATGCCTACCACCACTACCACCCCCACCCATAGGATGGACAATGCATGACACAACCAGCACACCACAACCTAGGGAATGCAAGAAGAAGACATCCCCCCAACACCATGACAAGCGTGTGTAGACTGTGTCAAATGCCTACAACACCGAACATGACTTCGAACATACAATGTGACCCCCTAGCACATGTGCCACACAAATATGTGTGTGGCACACACAACGCAAGCAGGCCATGACCATTGTGGCAATGGGGTCCAAACCCCCATCATCACAGTGACCAAAAGGCAAGTGTGGGGTCCATAGCTGCAGCACATTTTGAACATTGTGGCAATGGGGTCCAAACACCCATCATCACAGTGACCAAAAGGTAAGTGTGGGGTCCATAGCTGCAGCACATTTTGAACATTGTGGCAATGGGGTCCAAACACCCATCATCACAGTGACCAAAAGGTAAGTGTGGGGTCCATAGCTGCAGCACATTTTGAACATTGTGGCAATGGGGTCCAAACACCCATCATCACAGTGACCAAAAGGTAAGTGTGGGGTCCATAGCTGCAGCACATTTTGAACATTGTGGCAATGGGGTCCAAACCCCCATCATCACAGTGACCAAAAGGCAAGTGTGGGGTCCATAGCTGCAGCACATTTTGAACATTGTGGCAATGGGGTCCAAACACCCATCATCACAGTGACCAAAAGGTAAGTGTGGGGTCCATAGCTGCAGCACATTTTGAACATTGTGGCAATGGGGTCCAAACACCCATCATCACAGTGACCAAAAGGTAAGTGTGGGGTCCATAGCTGCAGCACATTTTGAACATTGTGGCAATGGGGTCCAAACCCCCATCATCACAGTGACCAAAAGGCAAGTGTGGGGTCCATAGCTGCAGCACATTTTGAACATTGTGGCAATGGGGTCCAAACCCCCATCATCACAGTGACCAAAAGGTAAGTGTTGACAAAGTAAGAGGTGCAACTGCCAAACGGCATGGATGATTCCTGGTCACAGAACAACAAACACATCAGTGGCAAAGTAGTGTATGTGTCCCATTGCAACATAAATTGGGGGAGCCAAATCCTGCAGTGCAAATAAGACATAACTTTGGCCATGTGCAGACAAACAACACCCATGGGGGCTGACACCGTCAACAATCATCAATGACACAATGACAGAAGTGACCATCCGAATGCAGACCCACATATTTGCACCAATGGGCACACACATGCAGATACCCTGTGGAGACTGCAGATGTGAGGCGAACAGATACCATACCATGGCAGCAATGGGACACACAATGAACAATTAGCACCAAATGAGGGCTCCCGTCCCATCAGCCTGGTCATGGAAGTGCCAACGGAATCATCAGCACAGATCCAACACACTTGTATAGCAATGTTGCACTGACAACACAGATGAGTCCTTCCCCATTGATGCCCAAACCTGCATGTTCACTGGAGATGGCCACACGGTCAGGGAAGTAGACGAATAGAACAATGGCAGGCACAACAGATGTGCAGGGGTGGAAGCCACAGATGTGAAATTGCCAATCTAAGTAGGAAATCCCATTGCCAAATACTGAACACATGACACCCTCAGATGCTGCTATGGATGACATGGATACACCACAGGATAGGACACATTCCCCTGGACCACATGGGTTCCTGCACAGTAACACTTCATTATCATGAGACCAAATATCACCATCACTGCAGCAAGGGCATTGTTAGCATCATCAACATCATGTACATCAGAAGCAAAAGCACTAGAGAACAGAAAGTTGCTTTATTCAGCATATGTGGCATTAAAAGTAGAAGTCCGGTAGAACATAAACAAAGGCCAATGGCCAGTCCATCAACAAAGTCACAATGGGTGACAGTGGCAGATGCCACCCTACACATGCCTGCACAAAACCAGGGACAATCCACTAGGAGGGGCAACCGGGGGGTAGGCCAGGCACCGCAGGGACAGGATCAGGGCTCACCAGGAGGAAGCAGGGAAGGGGTGGTGGGTGCTGAAGAGCCACTGACAACTGCAGTGGAGGTGTCTGACATGGTGTGTGCCAGCACAACTGGGGGCATGGCTCAGATGTTGTGGGTGCCGGCACGACTGCAGTGGACCCTGCAGATGGAGTGGACAGGTCCGCCACTGCAGTGCCCAAGTCAGACAGGGTGGTAGTGGACTCCACTGCAGTGCCTACCACCAGGGGAGTAGAATGTGGAACAGGCAAGGTGGGCTGGACAGAGGGGAGGACACCCTCACCACATCAGTGGCACAGACAAGCGCAGCGGGGGTGTGGTGCCGGGAGAGCAAGTGGCAGGGGGAGAAGGCCGGAGCCTCTTGGGGATGGTATATCTGTGGGTGGGGGAACCTGGGGCAGGGTGTGGTGGGGGCACCTGTGGAGTGGGGGCCTGAGGGATGGAGGAAGGAGACCTGGTGCTTGAGCTGCAGGGCGGCGGCGGGGTCTTGCTCTTAGCACTCCGGGGGACTTGCGGGTGGGGGCCTCAGTCTGTCTGCGCCTGGGGGAGGGTGTCCGGGGGCGAGGGGCACTCTGCTCCGTGTGGGGGGGCTTCCTCTTCACCCTGGATGCTGGGACAGCTGGATCGGAGGGGAAGAGGCCGAGGTCACTGAGGAAGAGGCGCTGGGTCTTTGGGGTTGCAGGTGAGGCAAGGGAGGGTGCTTTGGAGGGAGAGGCAACTGAGGACTGTGCAGTGCCCGTGGATGCGTGTGTGTGTACCAGGGCCCCATCCCCTGTGAGTCTGGTTTCAGTCCCCTGACTGTGCGTGCGTGTGCGTTTAGTTTGTGGCGTGTGTGTCTGTGTGCTGGATGTGTGTGTGCTGGTGTGTGCCTGTGCCGGTGTGTGTGTGCTTGGGACGGGCAAGGTGCTGGGGAGTGTGGATGGAGCAGAGGCAGGAGGGGTGAGGGACTGTCTGAGGAGGGACACTGCTGCCGTCAGGGAGGTGTCCATGGACCTGTTGCCCCTCTGTAGGTCAGACATGCCCGATGAGATGCCCTCCATGAACGACACCAGCTGAGTCAACAGTGCGGTGTGCGCATGGAGGACATTCAGCATGGCTGTCTGCCCTACATGGAGCTGGCGAAGGAGGTACACAGACTCCTCACTCAGGGCAGCAGGGGACACAGGGGCAGGGGGTGCGGTGCCTGGGCCAAAGGAGACACGCTCCCGAACATGGGAGCCTCCACGGACCTTGGGAATGGGAGCCGATGGGAGGGCGGTGGTGGTGCTGGTGGTGGCGGGGACAGCAACACTAGCTGGGGTGTGGTGGCTGCTGACACCCGCCTCCACAAGGGAGTCATCCTCCGAGTTGCTCTGGTCCTCAGCTGAGGTGGATGGTGCTGAGGACTCCTCGGTGTGGCTCCCTCGCCCTCCGTGCCACTGGGTCCCTCCGACCACTCCTCGGCTGCTGACCCAGTCTGGCTCTCTGGCTCCTCCTGGTCCGTGGAGCTGTCCCCTTCCGTGGCCGTGGATGTATCTGCAAACAATGGGGAAACAGACAGACATCAGTCACCTGCACCAAACGCACACACCACTGTGAGCACAGCACATCACAGAGCAAGCCCTGGCATCATTAGTTGTACATTGCTAAAAGTGCCCTAACTGAACAGGAGAAGCCAATTGTCAGTCTGATGCCAAGCATGGCACTCACATCCCACATGGCCTTGCACCCATCTGTCTGGTGTCTGTTGGATTACAACACCCCAGTGTGGACACATGCACCAAGTACACAGTAGTTGGACAGTGCAGAGGACACGGTGTGGACACATCACAGCTCTTGCCACTGAGTCAGTACAGGTTTCCGGATGAAAGGGATGCCCAGAGTCAAATAGGAAATGCATGTGATGCATACCAGCGACAGACACCATGATGCACCCATGTCCTGATAGCCAGCGCCACTATGGTGTGCATGTAGCACATGTCACTCCCCTGCAGGACCACCAATAAGTTGACACATGCCATGGCAGAGGCATGACTGCTAAGTCATACATCACTGTCTCAGTGATGTATGACTTGGCAGCCAGACAACAACACTAAGCACTGTGTCACAATAGTACGTCATGGGGAATGCAAGTCCTGGAGCTGCACAAGTGCTCATGTACATCCCTCACACAACACATCATCTCAACCCTCATCTGTCCAGGTCACACCTATTGGACATATGGGAGACCTGTGACACTACCCTCTGAACCTGAGCCCCTCACAATTTGCTGTGAATGGGGAACAGCTGCCTGAACTTCACATTCGCATACCCCAGTCTGCACGGGCGGCTGATCAAACACCTATGTGACACACAAGTATCGTCTCCTATGGTCACATCTCCAGGGGCATGCTGAGCCCCTACCAAGAAACACCCCAGCAGTCCTGGCAACTAATCCACAGCACACTGACACAGAGGCAGACACCTGAGGGGTCAAATCACTGTGCACAATGTGTCAGCTGATACACGGGAGTGGGAGTACAGAGTGCATTGCATGGCCTGGAGTAGGCCTGACTGTCCTGCTCCACATGAATGAGGGATGTGCCCTGGACAGTGGATAGCTGGCTATGTATGTGTGACACACGTAATCTGCACACTCCTGGGGCCCAAACATTGTTCCCACCCGCTGCATGGGTGTGTGCCACATACCCCAGGCACATGTGGTGGCTCAGCTCAGCAAGTGGACCGCATATCAAAGCAACACGCAGATCACATGTCCAAACCCAGGCGTTGTGTGAACAATGGACCCACCCATGATGCCCACAACAGAGTTAGGGAAACAGATGCTGTCCCCCACCTTTAGTGAAGCAAACTGCAAGGACACAGTCCCAAGTGACACAATTCCCTGAATGTAAGGGCCACACCTGGGTATCAGTTGAGCAGTGGGCAGTGCACAATAGAGGGACATGGCTCCTGGACAATATGACTGCTGCACTGTGGCAGTTGAACCAGGCCAGAGGAGGGCACAAAGCATGTAATACAGAGTTCACAGTGCAGTCTTTGACTCACCCCCTCCTTGCTGCTGTCTGGCCTTCAGCTGCCCATCCAGGTCTGGAAAGACCACCGCCAGGATCTGGAGAATGTGGGGGGTCAGGGTCCGTGTTCCGCCC
The DNA here is from genome assembly GCA_963921515.1 of Calotriton arnoldi. Taxonomy (NCBI): domain Eukaryota; kingdom Metazoa; phylum Chordata; class Amphibia; order Caudata; family Salamandridae; genus Calotriton; species Calotriton arnoldi. Next base: position 7,608 of record CAWUFW010020024.1, read on the forward strand.
CTCCTGCGAGGAGGCGACAGCTTCAGCTGGACCTGTGCAATCCTCCGGGTCCAGCCCCGAAGGTCCTGCCACCTCTTCTGGCAGTTGCGGATCCGGCGCTTGTAGACCCCCACGGACCGGACAGCCCGGACGATGTCCTTCCAGATTTCCTGCTTCCGATGGGCATTAACCTGTCAGGATGACAAAGTGAAAAGGCCATTACTACACATGCAACATATCCGTGCATGACACAGTTGTATATACATGTCTCAATCACAGGGGCACATGATGTACACAGGCAGTGCAAAGTTGACCATGGACAGTTTGCCAGACGTCACTACATGGTATCATTGCATGGGAAGTAAAACCATGTTCAAATGCACTGTCACTGCACCATACCTGTCCAGTGCAAGTCACTACACACTATGGGGGTGACAACTACTCAGTGAGCCTGCTAGCCAGTGGCGTGCAGACTCTCAGCCTTGCTAGTCACACAAAATGCACATTCAGAAAGGCAGTGCACAGAACACTCACCTGCTCCCTGGTGTCCCATACAGCTTGCTGTACTGTGGAAGTAGGCTGTCCAGCAGGGCCTGGTTCTCTTCAAGGCTGAAGGCTGGGGCTCTCTCCACAGTACGTGCCATTGCAGGGTCCAGAGGGGCAGAGACAGCAGCAGTGCAGTGGCAGATGTCGTCCTGGAGCATGTAGTGCAGGCAAGTGAGCTCTCAGGGGAACAGCCAGCAATATATATGTGCTGGAGAGGCAGATACTGTCCCTTGTGTCCAAAGTGATAGGTCCAAGTCGTTTGCATCTTCTGAATCTGGCCAATCCATGGAATAGCAGCACCAAAACACGCCCACAGCATCCTTCAAATCCTCAACTTCATGGCATACATGATTTTGCAACATTGTTGTGGGTGACCAACTGAATTTCCAGCAACCGACTCGTTCGAAATTCGAAAACGCGTCCGTTGCCAGGCAAGCCCATTGTCAATGGGTGCGCACCGATCGGTCCATTGCGGTACAACGCGCACAGGGGTACAACGCGTACCCGCACACATTGAATGCAATGGGCCGGCCGGAGGCACCGATCGGTCCATTGCGGTACAACGCGCACAGGGGTACAACGCGTACCCGCACACATTGAATGCAATGGGCCGGCCGGAGGCACCGATCGGTCCATTGTGGTACAACGCATCACTGTACATGTGACTGGCATATGTCAGCATGCCTGTCTCAGATGGACATATGCCAGCCACAGATAGCTCCCAGGGAGTGAGGGGCACACCTACATCACGACAGCCTGTCCAAACTTTATCATAAGGCATGTAAAGATGCATTTCCTATTGTGTGTATGTTGGTGTACATGTTGTCCTGTGGGTGTCACCTGTGGGCAGCCACCCCCAGGCTGTGCACGTGTTCATGGGGACAGGATCCTGGGTGTTACGTGTACGTGACCACTGTGATGTGCAACTGTTCATATCTGTGCATGTGCCATGGTCACATTTCACAGTGGTGTATGTGTATGTCATGTCACATACCCCGTGATTCCCATGTGGGACGGTATGTTTGAGCCAGGGTGTCCCAGTGGCACAATAGTGATGGTCCTCCACAGTCTTTGTGCATGTAGTGTTTACAATGTCTCTGATTTCATGTGCACAATGGGAGACAGTCTCCACATCCACGTTGTGTGTGCATGGACTCTGATGTTGTGCGTGTGTGTCACAGACGTCCATGTCTGTCCTGCCGTGGCAAGTGGGGCCACTACCTGTGGGGGTCATGGTTGTTTTGCTGTGGTGTATACATGATACTCCATGTAATGCCAGTGTCCATGTGGCATTACAGGGTCCCTGGGAATGTACCTGTCGTTGAGCTGTGGTGCCTGGGGCACATCTGTCCTCACATGTCACTGTGGGGGGTTATTGTGACACGGCAGCAGGAGATGGGAACTGTGACACAGCCTCATGATATCCAATGGGCCAACCTGGGACAAATTGATGCCACCTGTTGGACCGTGTTGACAGATGTTGGCCATGTATGTACCATACATGTCCTTCCGGTACTGCACACTTCATGTAGTTGTGCCTCATAATGATGTATGTTGGGATCTTGAGTGTGTTCAATGCCGCATATGTGGGGTGACTGACAATCTTGCTTACTTCTCCTCTGCACTGCAGGGCCCCTGCTGTCCATCGGCCATTCCCAGACCTGGCAACGATGGTGGAACAGGACAGCATCCGACGGTACCGCTTCACCAGGCAGCTGATTGAGGATTTGGCAGTGCAGTTGTCCCCACATTTGCAGCCTGGCCGGCCGTATCCTACAGCGCTGACCCCCAAGGTGAAGGTGATGGCAGCCCTACACTTCTTTGCCACTGGTACCTTCCAACATACTGTGGCGACTGCTGGTGGGATGTCACAGACCATGTTCAGCCGTGTGCTCCGCGATGTTTTGGCGGCAATGTTGCTCTTCCTGAACCGGTACATCTATTTCCCTAGACTGCGATGACTCACTGACGTGAAGAGTGACTTTTATGCCCTGGGGAGGATGCCGCATGTCATTGGCTCCATTGATGGGACACATGTGGCTTTGGTACCACCACAGGCCCAGGAGCAGGCCTACAGGAACCGCAAGCACTACCACTCGGTCAATGCACTGGTGGTGTGTCTTGCAGACATGACCATCACACACGTGTGTGCCCGTTTCCCTGGTTCAGCACACGATGCCTTTGTGATGAGGAGTAGTCGCATCCCCAGGATGATGGCACAGATGCAGAACCAGCGTGCCTGGCTTGTCGGTGTGTACTGACTTTGTGCCATTGTGTGTGATCTGATCTGTAGTATTCCGCCCACTTTTCCAAGTCAGCTAATGTGCACTTGTCTGTCCGTAGGTGACTCGGGATACCCCAACATGCCGTGGTTGCTGACACCCCTCAGGAACCCTGTGACACCTGCCCAGATGCGCTACAATGAGGCACATGGTCGGACCAGGAGAGTGATTGAGCGGACCTTTGGTCTCCTGAAGAGCCGCTTCCGCTGCCTGGACAAGACCGGAGGGTCCCTCCCATATGCCCCTGCGAAAGTGTGCAAGATTATCATCGTCTGCTGCATGCTCCACAACCTGGCAGTGCGGAAGGAGTTGCCTCTCATCCAGGATGACAATGACCAACATCCGCCACCTGTGGACGATCCTGGCCTGGACCACGATGCCAGTGACGATGATGATGGTGATGGTGATGGTGATGTCCGCACACAGCTCATCACCAACTTCTTTAGCTGAATGTGAGTATCCTGAGGTGTCATGTCAATGATGTGAGTTGGCATGATGTGTGGGTGGTGCTCTGGTGCTGTTGGAGTGTGTCCATGGGCTACTTGACTGGATGTGTGTTGCGATGTGTGGTGACAGGTGGGCTGTACTCCCCAACAGTGTTGACATGCTAACTTGGTTCTGGGTGGGTATCTTGTAACATGTATTGTGCATGAGTTTTGCTGTTCTGTCCTGTACTCCATTGCTTTTGACTGTGTGTCATTTCTGTCCTTCACAGGGTACTTTCAGATTCGTTTGGTCAACTGTGTCCACCGACGACGTGATTGCACATCCAGGCTGGTAGCTGTTGTGTCCCTACAGGTGATGTGCGCCACACCCATGGACTTCCTTCCGTCTACAGTTGTTGACTGTGTGCCCGCTGCCAGGTGGGGTTACCTTGCATCTGTAGTGGTTACGGCATGTTGCAACTGTGTAATAAACCTGTGCTTCACTTTGTGATGTGCGTTGTCTGTGGTCACACATTTGAGTGCCATTTGCTTACTGCACCTGTGGGCTACTTGACTACAACTGGGAATGGGTGTGGTGTCTGTGCATTGCACCGTCTTCCCTGGCAACATCAGTGTAGGCAATGAGTCAGATGGCCTAGGTGTGTATGTGTTGTGTAGCCCTGGTGGTGTGTCTCCCTCATGTGTGTCACGTTGCCTGTACTCACATGCCTATGTTGTCCTTGCTGTTGCAGTTCGCATACACAGTGTAATTTTGCAGTTCATCATCCCCATAACAGCACCCACGTTGGAATCACGACAGAGGCAAGTATGGTGTATTAGTGTGTTTATTGTGATACATTTGTGTTAATAGTGCATAGGATGGGTTGTGCTGTACATAAATCTTGCAATCCCAAGTTCCAAGGTGAATTGAAGGTCCGGGTAGACAGGATCCCCAGTATCGGGGCCACAGTTGTCTGACACATTGGTCCAACTTGTACTCCCCATGCAATGTGTGGGAGTAGTGTTGCCGTCAACAGGGTGAACAGTCTGTGCACAAAGGCGAACATCCAGAACAGGTTCAGGCTTCCTGGGAGTTGCGCTTGGCCATCGGCCTCTCACTTTTCCCTCCTCGGACTACCCCTCTTCTTGGGGGGGGGCCCTCAAGTACAGGCTGCTGCGGTGCAGGGGACTCTCCGCCAGAGTCCTCCTCCCTCCCTGTGGCAGTTGCAGTTTGTTCGGCACCAGGTGTTGTTGGCACACAGGGAGGTGTGGACTGGTTGCTGTTCATCTGGCGGAGGCATTGTAAAATGTCCCTGTGCACCGCCGTCATCTCATGCAGTGCATCCCACTTGGACTCCACGCGGGACATGTGTGAGTCCACACGGGACATGTGTGACTCCACGTGGGACATGTGGGAGTCCAAGCGGGCATGATGGGCAGCCTGCTGCTGTTTAATGTCTCTGAGGAGCCCCACTACCTGGCTGAGGTCTCCGGTGCTGGACTGGTACGCATCAGCTATGCGTACCAGTTGTGGGTCATCATGCACACCAGCAACGTCTGCAAGCAGCGACCTCTGTCTCCCACCCCTCCCACCACCCCTGCTGACATGTGCAGTGTGTGCAGTGGCACGCACAGATAACCCTGGTCCACCTTGGGGGTTGGTGGTGGTGGTGGTGTCCATGGCCCCAGGTTGGTCCAGGGTCACTGTGCTGGTGTTGCTCCTTGTTCTGTCCATGTCGGCAGGGATGGTATTCGTGGTGACAGTCGTTGTAGGGGTGGGTGCAGGGGGTGCAGCTGGTGGTCCTGCTGGTGCTGCAGCTGGTGGTCCTGCTGGTGCTGCATGTTGACTTGCACCGGATGTGCCAGGTTGTTCTTCATCGTCCGAGGAGGACAGAGGCTGTACGACGCCAGTGAGCTCGGCATCCTCTTGAGCCTGGGACTGGGACTCCTCAGCGTCTGCTGCTGTGTCCCCATCATCACCTGTTTTTGGGAGACACAAACAATGTATGTCATGTTTCTGCAGGCATCAATGGTTGACACACATGACAGTTGTGACTGTGCCTCTGGGTGCGGGCCTGTACATTGCATTGTCCTAAGTCGTCACAGTCAGGGGTTGATATTGGTGTGGCACATTGTCCTGCATTATTTGGGCATTTCTATGTATTTTCTGGGGTGTGAACATGGTCTGCATTGGTTGTGTTTGGTTGACAGCCGGCCCTCCTTCCCACCCACCCAGCCAGTCAGTTATCCCACCATGGAACGTGCTTGCGTTGCAGGGAGTGTAAGTTGTCTCTCAGGATGTCAGTCAGTGGTGTCCTGCTGTTTGTTGGTGCACAGTTGCCAGCAGGGCCTTGTGCTCCCCACAGCAGTAGCCAGTGTCAGCCATCTTGTGAGTCCTTCTCCACTCCCTGTGATGTGAGCATGGTTCAGGGTGGTGTTGATGGGACAGTTGTGGGGGTGAGCTATGTCTGTGACTACGACTCCCATCATGCCATTGCCTCCACCCCACTTCCCAGCATTCCCATACTTACTTGCTTTTGTGTGGAGTTCAGTGTGTGTGGGTGTGAGAGCAATGGCAAGATGGCTGACAGTGGTGTCCTGCTGTTGGTTGGTGTGCAGTACCCAGCATGCCCTTGTGCTCCCCACGACACAGCAACAGTGTCAGACATCTTTGATGGGCCTTTCCACTCTCTGTGGGATGTGCATGCGTGAGTGTGAGCTTGCTGGGACATGTGGTGGGGGATGTAGAGCTGTGACTACGACTCCCATCATGCTATTGCCTCCTCCCCCTTCCCAGCATGCCCATGCTTCCTTCCTTTTGACTCTGCTTCCCTGTGGGGTGGGCTGGCTGTGCTGACAGGATGGCTGGGAGTGTTGTCCTGGCAGTTGTTTGGCTAGAAGTCCCAAGAGTGTCCCTGTGCTTCACACAACATAACCCAGGGTGGTGGTTCTTTGTGGGATCTTGTGTTAGGATGGGGGGCATTGCATTCTACCAGGTGGGTACTGTGGAGTTTGTGTTGGGGTGTGTGTGAGGGGAGGTGCTTGTGACTATGGTTAGTGCTGCAAGTCCTCCTTCCCACCCAGCCAGCCAGCCAGTTATCCCACCATGGAACGTGCTTGCATTGCAGGGAGTGTAAGTTGTCTCTCAGGATGTCAGTCAGTGGTGTCCTGCTGTTTGTTGGTGCACAGTTGCCAGCAGGGCCTTGTGCTCCCCACAGCAGTAGCCAGTGTCAGCCATCTTGTGAGTCCTTCTCCACTCCCTGTGATGTGAGCATGGTTCAGGGTGGTGTTGATGGGACAGTTGTGGGGGTGAGCTATGTCTGTGACTACGACTCCCATCATGCCATTGCCTCCACCCCACTTCCCAGCATTCCCATACTTACTTGCTTTTGTGTGGAGTTCAGTGTGTGTGGGTGTGAGAGCAATGGCAAGATGGCTGACAGTGGTGTCCTGCTGTTGGTTGGTGTGCAGTACCCAGCATGCCCTTGTGCTCCCCACGACACAGCAACAGTGTCAGACATCTTTGATGGGCCTTTCCACTCTCTGTGGGATGTGCATGCGTGAGTGTGAGCTTGCTGGGACATGTGGTGGGGGATGTAGAGCTGTGACTACGACTCCCATCATGCTATTGCCTCCTCCCCCTTCCCAGCATGCCCATGCTTCCTTCCTTTTGACTCTGCTTCCCTGTGGGGTGGGCTGGCTGTGCTGACAGGATGGCTGGGAGTGTTGTCCTGGCAGTTGTTTGGCTAGAAGTCCCAAGAGTGTCCCTGTGCTTCACACAACATAACCCAGGGTGGTGGTTCTTTGTGGGATCTTGTGTTAGGATGGGGGCATTGCATTCTACCAGGTGGATTCTGTGGAGTTTGTGTTGGGGGGTGTGTGAGGGGAGGTGCTTGTGACTATGGTCAGTGCTGCAAGTCCCCCTTCCCACCCAGCTAGCCAGACTTCCCACCATGGAACGTGCTTGCATTGCAGGGAGTGTAAGTTGTCTCTCAGGATGTCAGTCAGTGGTGTCCTGCTGTTTGTTGGTGCACAGTTGCCAGCAGGGCCTTGTGCTCCCCACAGCAGTAGCCAGTGTCAGCCATCTTGTGAGTCCTTCTCCACTCCCTGTGATGTGAGCATGGTTCAGGGTGGTGTTGATGGGCCAGTTGTGGGGGTGACCAATATCAGTGACTACGACTCCCATCATGCTATTGCCTCCACCCCCCTTTCCAGCATGCCCATGCTTCCTTCCTTTTGATTCTGCTTCCCGGTGGGGTGGGCTGGCTGTGCTGACAGGATGGCTGGGAGTGTTGTCCTGGCAGTTGTTTGGCTAAGAGTCCCAAGAGTGTCCCTGTGCTTCACACAACATAACCCAGGGTGGTGGTTCTTTGTGGGATCTTGTGTTAGGATGGGGGGCATTGCATTCTACCAGGTGGGTTCTGTGGAGTTTGTGTTGGGGGGTGTGTGAGGGGAGGTGCTTGTGACTATGGTCAGTGCTGCAAGTCCCCCTTCCCACCCAGCTAGCCAGATTTCCCACCATGGAACGTGCTTGCATTGCAGGGAGTGTAAGTTGTCTCTCAGGATGTCAGTCAGTGGTGTCCTGCTGTTTGTTGGTGCACAGTTGCCAGCAGGGCCTTGTGCTCCCCACAGCAGTAGCCAGTGTCAGCCATCTTGTGAGTCCTTCTCCACTCCCTGTGATGTGCGCATGGTTCATGGTGGTGTTGATGGGACAGTTGTGGGGGGCAATATGTGTGACTGCGACTCCCATGATGCTATTGGCTACACTGACTTGGCCAGCATACACAGAATTCCTTCCTTTGAGTGGTCTTCACTGTGTGTTGGTGTTGTTGTGGTGGCTACATGTGTGGATGTGTTTGTTAGTTCTATTTGTGCCACTGCCTAGCTGTAGTTGTGGTTGTGTTTGTACATGTGTTGGCACAGTTGGACTTTTTTGATGGCATGTGTTGTGTTTATCTGACTGACATACACATTTTGGGATGATTCTGTTCTGGTTGCTGTGTAATTGCTATGAGTGCATGGTTTGACTCTCCCCTTGACAGTGATGTGTGTGTTTTGTGGCAGTATATTGTGTACATTTGTTGTGTACTCACCAGGCTCTGGGATGTCCTCTAGTCCATATACGCTCACTGGCGGAAGGATGGCCCGCACCTTCTCCTCCCAGGGCCTGAGGTATATTGGCTTGGCAGGAGGGCCACTGCCGGTGTGTTGGCTGTTGATGTAGTCTTTCGTCAGCATTTTCCGTACCCTCCTGCGCACGTCATACCACCTGTTCTGGATGTCGGTCTTTGTGCGCCGACATGGTGATTGGGCGTTCACCCTGTTGATGATCCTCTCCCACATCTTGGTTTTCTGTGACATGGGGGTCTGTTGGACCAGTGTGCCAAACAGCTGTGGCTCCACCCTGAGGATCTCGTCTACCATGACTTCCAATTCACTATCTAGGAACTTGGGATTCTTCTTGGGGGGCATGGTGATGGGTGGTGATGGTGGGTGATGTGTGTGTTGGTGTGCAGGTGAGGGTGTGTGAGTGTGTGTTTTGCTGGGTGTATGTGAGGTAGGTATTTGTTGGTGTGCTGATGGTGTGTGGCTTGTGTGAGGGATGAGCTGTGGGTGTGTGGTTGCTTTCTCTTGGGTGCTGGCAGTGGAATGGCATTTGCAAAGGCTCATGGTAGTGATTTGTGTCCTTTATATAGGTGGAGTTGTGGGTGTGACTTTGTTCTCTGTCCCCACCCCCCAGTATTTATTGGCTTGGTAATTGCTTGTTTGGCCTTTTTTTGGGTGATTTTTCCTTTGTGCTGTTTGTGTATGTTGGAAACGTTCTTGTGACCGAGTCGGACCCTGCATTGGTCTCGTACGGTGTTCTCCGTTTCGTTCACGCTGTGTTTGTGCAGTTTTCTATGCTGCGTACGCGTCGGTCGCGGTGTATTGTGTTGCTTCGGCTCGGTTTTGTATGCGTGTCGGTCGTACGGCTTGTCCTCCGTCCGACTCGGTCGTGGTTTTCGCGCCTTGCATCGTACGTTTCGGTCGGATTTGTTCCGGGTGCGTGTCGGTCGGTTGGATTCGCGTGTTTTTCCGGCCGGATTGCTGTTTTCCGTGCGGCTCGGTCGGTCGACTTTGTTTCGGTACGTGTCGGTCGGATTTTTCGCGCCTTGCATCGTACTTGGCGTGTCGTGCGCCACGGGTATGTGTCGGTCGGTATTTTTTCCGGATCCGAGTCGGTCGGTGCTTTTTCCGGCCCGAATCGGAATTGACCCCTAAGTCTGCATCTCCATTTATTTTAGTCCTCTAAAATGCATAGATGGAGGACACATGCATACATTTTTGCATACACCAAATTGTTGTTTGGTTGCTGCTGATGATCTGCTAGTGATAAGCCTATTACCAGTTTTACCACTCACTAAACAAACTACAAAAGGTTCTACTAAGGACTGGGGTAAGCAGCACTCAGCAGCACGTGACGTGACAGAGGATGCGTCAGGCAGACCACTAACAAATTACCAACTAATTCTAATAAGTAACTAAACCTATCAATCCACCACTATCTCTTCTTAGTGGCAGGAGGACAAAGGAAGGACTAGAGTCTCTCTAGCATTAACTAACTTGAGTTCTCTAAAGTAAACTCTTACATAATCAGGCCAAGCGAGAGCAAAGTAGCAAACAAGTAAAATTAGTAGCGCCGAGCACCTGTCATACTCATAACAATCACAGAAGATTTTTAAACGTAATTTACCTGCAATGTAAGCAGCAGCATTCTTGCTGTTCGGAAAAGAAATATATTTGCAATATATAACACGGAGCAGAAAAACACAAAGTAGTAATATTACATAGCTACTCACCAAGCCCCGAGACCTCAACTCCTAGCAGGTCCAGCAGGTCCTGCTCCCGGTCCAGGATATCTGACCACCGGTGCGTCAATTGGTTATGGGTGCGCCGGACCCCAGAGCAGCGAAACACTGCCCGGCGCACCCTCGCCCACCGCTGCTGACGCTCCCGGAGCCGGTACCCGGACCCAGGCCTGCCGCCTGCTGCCAGGGTTAAAGGGAGGTGGCGCTGCACAAAAAAAACAAGTGCGGCCACCTCCGCCTCATTGAATAAGGCCCGTGGCTGCACCCCATTTGGTCGCCGCCTTCCGCAGGGAAGGCGGTCACGGCTCTGGCTGCGGCTGTGATGGCAAGCCGCCTTGCCCTTCACCTTTGGCATGGTCTTCTGGTCTGGAAGAAGTGGTAGGGTAGGCGAAAAACAAAAAGGTAGGAAATAGGAATTAAAAAAGTAATAAAAAAATGAAAAAAGTAGTTATAGAAAAAGAGTGAAAAACACAAAAACAGTTGGAAAAAACTCAAAATATAGAATCAGGAAAATAGAGAGATAGATAATAAATAAAAAAGATAAAAAAAAAGTGTACAGAAACAAAGGATTGCAAAGATAGAGTCAGGATAGACAAAAGCAGGACCAGAACCATGCAATAGAGTGAAAAACAAGATGGCCGCGCCCATTTGCGACCGCATGGGCAAGTTCGTGCGATATTTCCCCCCGAGCACGCAAAAAGCGTCGCGAACACGTAATACGCATTTCCGAACAGGAAATCCTCATCGTGAACGGGCGGGAGCAAGCAATACGCGACCCGGAACAGTAAATAAGCATCGCGAACGGGCGGGACAAGTGGAAAACAAGATGACCGCGCCCATTAGCTACCGCATGGGCAAGTTCGCAAGATATTTCCCCGCGAGCACGCAAACAGCGCCCCCGAACTGGAAAAACACATCGCGAACGGGCGGAACAAACAATTCCGCGTGTTACACAAATTCCACCCTTGAGCTCTGTGTTTGAAATGCATGCTCCAATATGGCCGAAACGCAATCATGTAGAAATGTGTCCTTCATTTATGTTGATGAAATGTTTACCCAATGAATTTTGTATTTATTGACGTTGTCTTGAGGCGCCCACTGTCATTGAGAAAGGCGGTAGCCGAAACGCGTCTGCGTGTACTATCACTCCAATAAAATCTGGGTGAGCTGCTCCTGGGAGTGCTGGTATTATTTATGCTGTGCAGCTGAAATATATATAATATATATATATATATGAATATATATTTTAGATTACTACATTTAAAATTATTATTAAATTATGAGATACATTGAAATTATTAGTTTAATAATATTTTTAAATTAGATATATGCAAATAAACTTATATATATATAAATATACAAATGTTTTATTTTTGTAAATAAGTATAATAGTTATATATATTTTAAATTAATTAAATCTATTTAATTTTTATTATATTACTGTTACTTTTAAATATATTTAATGTTTACCAGTTATATAAATATATACTTTTGACAATGATATTAGTGACAACGATATTTTTTTTTCTATATCTTTTTCATTTACATTATAAGTATAGGATAATGATATTTTTGGGTTCGATATTTTTGACACAATATTTGTGTCCCACGATATTTCTGTGTTTTATATTTTGTCAGTGAACCCTTAAATGTAGGCCCTTTCACATTTCCTTAATAGTCTGTGAAACTCCTAGTGTGTGGATTTATCTTTCAAGTTTAACCATGCTAACTACTCTTAAAAAGATCAGGCTTCAGACAAAGAAGGCATACATTCAGGTTTTGGAGGCGCAGAATATACAGTATTATTTTGATTCTTTATTTTGCATTCTTTACACGATTATCCAGTAGAGGAAGTTATTCTTCTCAGCTGGTATTTCTGACAAATGTGGAGATTACAAAACGACTCTTAGCTTTTGCTATGTTATTTCTAGAAAGAATAATTTAATTTGCCAGAAAGGATAATTATTGTGTGGGTAATAATCATAGCTCACATAATCTCTGCAATAATTGGAAAGTGAAGCAAAAAACATTTTTGGTTATTTAATTACACTTTATGCCTAAAAATTGCAGATGTTTCTACTTTCTGACAGCTTGTGGAGAGAATTGTTATGTCACTCATCTTTACAGTCTTTTGCAGGGGAATAGTAGTCATCTCCGTTGCATGAATTGGGAAGCAGGTTTAGTGTCTTAATTTACAGATACTCAATGGAGCGATGTTAGTAAGGTATACAACTACACCACACAAGCTCCTTACAGGACGTTACCTTATTCCTGTGGTGCTGAGCAAATATCTTGTGCAATCACCTCTAAATTGCCCAGATGCAGCTCTCATGCTGCTGACATCTGTGATATGATATGAACATACCCACTGTTAGACAGTTTCCAGACCAAGATTTTGGTAGAGATAGGGAAGGTTAGAGTATACTCCTGGCCACAGACCCTAACTGGTTTTGTTTTTGTGTAGCAAACCTACTCTTCAGCTGCGCTTTTTGAGGTTTGGTAATCCTTTTTTTCTGAAGTAGAGGTGCAGGATCACCCCTAGGTATGCTGCATTGGTTAAAGACCAGGGCCCACAATTACTAATCTTTAATGCAACTCAGCAAGGTAACTTGCTGTGCTGCATTGTGTGGAAGGGAGAAAGCAAAAGTGCGACATATCTACTAAGATAAGGCGCACTTCTGCTCTCTTATAGCACTGGTACACTTCAGACAGCCTGGCGCTAACACAGGTACCCTTGTGGCATGGTGCATGGGTGCCTACATTACGGGCAGAATTGTTTTTAGGCAGGAAGGTGCAGACCCGGGTTCACTTCCTTTAGTAAATATGGGTGTACGTCAAAATACATGGGTGGATGAATGGGAACGGCCATACTCCATTCATGTAGCGCCTAGGCAGCACAATGTTATGTAACACAATGTAAGGTACTGCATTGTATTGCTTTTTGTTTTTACACAGTCCCCCATGGCAACGCAAATCGACCCTTTAGTGTCTTTGTAAATCTGACTGCTTTTCTCAGGACATGCTATGGTGAGGAAATAATGTAATGTTCTAAAGACCATTTGGCCATATTATGGTCCTGATTGAGGGGAGTTGATCAAATGTTTTCTTGTGTATAGAAAACCTGAGTGATGATGCTGTAGCTGTGTGTGCATTGGAGTTGGTGGCGGGGGGAAACGTAGCTGGAAAAGGAGGCTGCAGGTGGAGTCTGTTAGTACTAACTTATCCGTAAGCTACAACCACAGTAATAGTTGAACGTATGCCTCATACTTCTTCCAGGGTTCACTGAAGCATTATCAGTATTTGAATATTCCTCCCACTGCTGGAAATAGTATCAAAGGGTACCCCCACCCTCAGGATTCCTAGCTGTCGGTTACAATGCATCATGGATGCCATTCGATCATTAGATTCATGAAAATGTGCTATATGGGTTATGCATGAAGATCATTAAATGTATAAGTGACACCTTAAATTATACAACTAGTTGCCTGCTAGTGTTACGAAGGTAAGCAATCCACAAAGGAAATTAACACTTCAAATCACTTGCATTTTCGTGAGGAAACCATCACTCAGACATTCAGGAGCACACAATATTTCAATTTAAATTTGTAACTATCTTTCCTTATTTACTACACAGTGTAGTGTCTCAAAAATATTAGTCCACAAGTAATGAACAAAACAATGCCACTCTGTGATTAGAGTACTTAAAATGGAAAAGTATGGCTATGCTATCAAAACACTTCAAGATAATGAAGCATGTTTTGTAAATAATCAGCTCCCTGCTAATTTTACCAATGTCTATTACTCAGATAGTTCCTTCCTGCGCCCTTGGTTTGGGAATGAATTCGGAGGCAACACTTTTATTGTCGCCTCAGCTACAACCAAAAGTCTAAAAGCAGACCAGACTATAAATGTTATTGCCCCATATCCCTTATCGATGTTTCAGTGAAGGTTTTGGGGCGGGTAATTTTAAATAGGCTGATGGAATGGGCAGAGGCAAATCAAATTATAACGGAGGTCCAATATGGGTTTCGCCCAGGAAAGTCCACTACAGATCAATGTCTTAATTTGTATCTTATCACTGCAAAATATACAGTAGCCAAACCAGGGGCAATGTATCTTGCTTTTATGGATCTCACTGCGGCCTTTGACCGAGTGAATCGTTGCAAACTGTGGATAATTTTGGGTGAGCTTGGGGTGGAACAAGGAATAATCAATATTTTAAAGTCATTATATTCTAATACCACGGCGACAGTTAGATACACGCAGGAGGGGAAGGTAACAGACCATTTTAAGTGCTCCAGTGGAGTTAGACAGGGCTGCATATTAGCGCCGTTTTTATTTACTTTATATATTAACGGTCTCGATACCGCCCTGAGTTTGTTACATGCAGACACCCCGAGGATAGGAACAAGAGCGGTTCCTGTTCTGCTTTATGCAGATGATGCAGTATTACTCGCTCGTACGCCAAGGGGTCTGCAACTTTTAATAATGGCTTCGTGACTTTCATGAACAATTTGGACATGTCACCCAACCTCACAAAATCGTATATTATGGAAATTGGAAAGAAGCCTAGCAAATCCTACAACTACACAATAGGGACACACATCTTAGGGAAAGTCCCGGCCTTTACTTATTTGGGCATATTATTTGATGGACACTGGAATTTTAAATATTTGTTAGAGGAGAAGTGTCTTGCCCTGAGCAGGTCTATAGGATCAATTGCCAACTTTGCACACAGACTAGGACGTTGGACCCCAGGAATAATTTTAAAGTTATATCATTCCATCTGTTGCTCAAAGGTTTTGTATGGAAGTGAGGTTTGGGGGTTTTATTGAGGTTAATAAACTCCAAACAGAAGAGAATAAATATCTGAGGTGTACGTTGAAAGTACCTCAAAGCACCCCTGCATACATTGTTCACGAACTACTTGGGCTTAACTACATCTCTGATATGGTGGCAGTTAAGCCGTTAGTAGCTTGGGCAAAAGTCTGGACAAATGAAGAGGCGGGCTTCAGCAGGAGGATTATACAGGACTGTCTCTCGCTTGAGCACGCGCTCAAAATTCCCTGGCTAAAATATGTGAAGGACTCTCTATTTAGATTAGGACGTGTAGATTTGTTCCTAAAGCCTGAGAACGCGAGAACCCAGGATAAGGCCCTCATTAAAGACCTGTATTTTCAATATGTTACGGGGCAACGCGAGGCTATAGAACTTGTATTAGTTAAATCAACACAGGGAATAGAACCTTATTTATTGTCCATAACTAGTGCACATGACAGATTTTTATTCACGCGTTTTAGATTAAATTTATTTCATTATTTATTGGCCGTTCCTGAGGGTTTTATATTGAATATAGAAGATAGAGGACCCTGTGGCTGCGACAATAGGTCTCCACAGGATACCCTACACTTCGTCGTACTTTGCCCATTTTATGAATATCCTAGAAAAATGTTTTTGAAGGGCATTTTAAAAAGAGCCAGATTCAGACAAGCACGTGTAGCATTGTTGTTTTTAAAATTGTCTTCAGATGTTTTTACGCTTTTCTGTATTTCCAATTTCCTAAGAGCTGCTTTAAAGTTAAGAAAAACGAGGGGTGTTTAAATCCCAGAGAAATTTCTTTTTGCGACTTTGCACTATGACTTGCTGCTGTTTAAGTTTTAGCGTAATACCTTAAATAATAATTTTTAATTAGTATCATAATGGGTTGGATGCATTATGATTATATGTGACATAGGAGGGATAATGAAAGTATATATTCCTGGTTTTTGTCTGGTATGTGGTAATCTCTATAGAGATTTTTTGTTATCTGATGTTGTATTTTAAAAATTATGTATCTTTTATGGTATTATTTTAAATGCCGAATAAAGATTATTATTATTATTATTATAAAAGGCAACAATTTACATTTAGGGCAAATATATCTTTCGGAGCTGTACACGATTGGTGGTGAGGGATTATATCAAACCATAGGTCTGCCTTTAATGTTCCAAGGCATGCTATTTGCATGTGTGCATGTCTATGCTTTCGTGCGTGCAGTAGCACATTAAAGCAAGATGGTCAAGCTTTGCAAAGAAATGCAGAGATTGCGGCTCTCTGGCAAACTGAATGTTGTGGCCCTTTCTAGGTGTTCCAACATCTACTTGCAGAAATTATTTCTCAAGAAACATGCATCTGCTACAATCCTGAATGAAGTTGCCAAATAGTGTCAACGCTTGATCTTATATCCTGAACCTTCCCTTCCTTCCCTTTAACCAATTCTTAAACAATTTGTGAAACTTTCAGGTTATTCTTTAAAAAATAACAAATCTACAATACTTTCCAAGTTAAAAATTACAAAAGTGCAGTGCATTTTTTTCCCTTTTTTTTTCTTTTCCCTTCTCCCTCCCCCTCTTTTGATTCGGCCTTACTTCTCTGAGAAGGTCTCTAGCCTCTCCATATATTTCCATGCAGTATTAAATCTTTCAGTGGCACCTACTCTCTTAGCGTATGCTTCTTCAAATTTCCTAGCACGATTTAATTTATTCAACCATTCCGACTAAGGGGCCGATTCCGATTCCGGCCGGAAATCTCTCCGACCGAGCCGGACCCGGAGAGATTTCCGACCGAATCGGACTCTGGCAGTCCGACCGAACGAGTACGATGCGCACGCATGCCATCGGACTCGAGTCGGTCGGACTCCCATTGAAGTCAATGGGAGCCTGTCGTACAACGCGTACGCAGGCTCCCATTGACTCAATGGGTGCGAGGCGGACAAGGGCGCCCCCTACAGCGTGTACGCGTCGATGCGCATCGCGCAATACATGCACAGGTAGGGGGGACCCATGGGTCCCCCCTGTGTGCGACTCGCGCGCCTACGCGTACAGGGGGGTCCGACGCGGACCCCCAAAGTCCGGCTCCGACAGCTTTTTCGAGCCGGACGGCGCGAGTCGGTCGGACTGCTCGCGGCGCGCATCGTACTTACCCGGCCGGGATACGTCTCCATAGCGCGGTGCGAGTCGTGTCCATGCGAGTCGGTCGGAGCGTGTTGAAGCCGCGTTCGAGTCGGTCGGAGATTTCGCGGGTGCCTGCATCGTACTCGCTCGGCCGGACCCGCGTATGATTCGGTCGGGAAACAGGTCTCCGAATCGGATCCGGTAAATCCGAATCCGATTCGGAGCACTACCGGCCGAGATCGGAATCGGCCCCTTAGTGGATATTTTTTGAGACCTCCAATTCTGCAATATCAGAGAATGTGCCACAAGGTAGGCAATTGCTACAAATGTCTCCTCCCCTCTCGACATTCCGAGGTTTCATCTCTGGCTTGCAAGACCGAAAAGTGCAATCTCAGCCTCAGGATCCAAACTTTTCTGAACTCCCCAGCTTAAAGCCGAGAAGATCCTCTCCCAGAATTGTCCTAGCTTTGGGCAGGTAAAAACAGTATGGAGCCAACCTCCCTCTCCTAACATCTGGCAGCGAAAGCATTTGTTCTCTAATTCCGGGCAAATCTTGTGGAGAGCTTGGGGAGTATGGTACGCCATCCAGCATGACAGAAAGGCCATTCTTTTAAAATTAGCCGCTCTTAGCGCCTTGCTGCCTAGCTGTGCGATAGCTTGCCAATCCCGATTTGAGAACCTACATTGTGTCTCCAATGACACTTTTTCTAAAATATTATTATCAATAATAGGCTCTCCTTGGGACCGTATACAACTATACCAATTACCTACCCCTCTCAACTTTGCTCTAAATAGAGCAATCACTAGTGGAGTTGGGCCGGGGCAGGGTAAGAGACTGCACTTTTTTAGTAGTTGTGAAATCTGGATATATTCAAAAAAGAGAGGCTTACTAGGGGCGCCACACCTCGCTTGGACTTCTTGCCAAGTAATGCCTCTGCCAGCCACTAAAAAGTGCCCTAGCTCTTTAAATCCCCAATTGGTCCAAGACCTTAGATGGCTGCCCTGAATTTGGAGGCACAAGCTCTTACATTCGGCTAATTTTAAAAAATAAGATCCTGTGGAGTAGGCCTGCTTAGAATAAAAAATCTGGAGTCTATAGGTGTACTCATGCAAGGTCTTGTTTCTTGTTTTTTTAGGGAGTTTAGCTGTTTTCAGAAATACCTTAACCTGTGAACCATCTTCTCTAAAACAAAATTGTCGACAGATCCCTTGCGGTCAAGTAAACGGGCTGTTAAATCTAAAAAGGCTGCTTCATAGTATGTACGAGCTTGAGGGAGTGCAAGCCCCCCTGACTAATGTCAAGTTGGAGCACTGAAAGTTTTACTCTCGGAGCCTTCTTATGCCAAACAAACCTTCTAAACATCGTTTCTAACTCCTTAAAATAAGTCGCGTTAATTTTTATAGGGAGATTTATAAACAAAAAAACAAGTAAGGGTAAAATGGACATTTTTATAAGAGCGACCCGGCCTTTCAATGTGAGCGGTAGTAGCGACCACTCTACTAACTGCTTTGTAATTTTTTTCCTCGTGGCTTCATAGTTAGATTTATAAATTTCCGTATATTGACTGGTGACGTAAATCCATAAATATCGGATTGGATTGGGGATAAGGGCTTGCTGTTTAAAAATGTTGGGGAGAAAATCATTCGAAGTATTCATTGTTAAAACCTCAGCCTTATTATGATAATTTTGTAGCCTCCAATTAATTCAAATTGTGTGAATTCAGCTTGCATTAGATCAATATTCTGTCTTCCCGGGCTAAGATAAAGGATGATATCGTCAGCAAACAGCTTCAATTTAGCCATTCCTGGTAATGGTGCTCTAATCTCCATGTTGTTGCGGATTCTAGTGGCTAAAGGTTCAATAAAAAAGGTAAAGAGCACAGGGGAAAGTGGGCACCCTTGCCTAGTCCCCTGATTGACATTAACCATCCCAGCTGGATTAGAATTGATAATCACCTGTGCCTGAGCCCCTTCATAGATATAACAAAGCATTTTTATAACCTGGGAGGGAATCCCATACCTACCCAGACCATAAAGAAGGGCATCCCAATTCACTAAATTGAACGCTTTTTCTGCGTCGACCATCATGATGAGAGCTGGAGTTTGATTACAGTTAAAAAAGTCAAGTGCCTGTACTAAAAACCCTGTATTTGTGGACATCGACCTCCCTGCAACGAACCCTGTCTGATCTTTGTGGATCACTTTTTGCGCAAGAGGAGTAAAGTGTTGCACCCAGATTTTCATAAAAATTTTATAATCTGAGTTAAGTAAACTAATCGGTCTATATGAATTGATATCTCTGGGGTTCTTCCCCTTCTTTACAAAGCTGACAATGATGGCTTCCTTAAAAGCTGTCAGAACCAGCCCACCCATTTTTACATAATTATAAAGCTCCACCAAGAAAGGTGTTAATTCTTTGGCAAAAACTTTATAAAATTCTATAGGTAGCCCATTGTTACCACACGCTTTTCCTCCCGACATTGAGACAATGGCTAGCTGAATTTCAGCTACTGAGATATCAACTTGAACCTCCTTTACCTGGCTATTTGATAGCTGCGGGAGATTGATGTCCTCAAAATATTGTTGAATTGCCTCTTGCCCCACCATATATTTAGTTGCATACAACTGCTCGTAATGCTGCAGGAAAGCTTTAGAAATCGTTTCCTTATCAGTCACCAGGGTTCTTGTGTTGGGTTCTAAAACTTCGGTAATTAGGGCCGCTTCCTGTTTAGTCTTAGTAGACCAAGCCAGCAGCTTGCCTACCATTTGGCTCTCTTCGTAGACTCGCTGCTGGAATGTCCGGGAACTGTTAATTTCTTCAAGAATAAAAAACTCCTTTAACTCCTGCTTAGCTTTTTCAAGCTGGCCTCCCACTGGCTCGTTTCTCCTTAAAGAAGTGTTTTTCTGGAGCAAGGCAGAATCAACCGCCAACTGGAGTTGATCTATATGAGTCCTACGAGTTTTAGACTGTGCAGCCATAAAGGCAACCAGCTCCCACGGATTGAGGCCTTAAAATCCCCCACACTGAAAAAAGATCCGCTGTGCCCTTATTAACCTTTAAAAATTCCAATATCCATTTTCTTGTATCAAATAGCTATTGTTGATTTGAAAGAAGGAGTCGGTCCATCTGCCACCTGGACCTCATCCTCCTAACCTCATCTATTTCTATTTCAACTTTGACCAATGAGTGGTCTGAAAAAGAGTTAGCCCCCATTTCTGATCCAGAATATTTCAAAGAACGAGATATTAAAAAGAAGTCGATGCGTGAGGCAGACTGGAATTGTTGGGAATAACAAGTATATTCTTGTTCCTCGCGATGGGCTCTATGCTATGGATCTATTAGCTGATAATCTTGTTCAATAACATCGATTACTTTTTAGACTTCGGCTTCCGCTGTTTTTTTTATTCGAGGTATCCTGTGTCAAGCCCTGGATATAATTAAAATCCCCACCGAAAATAATTTTTCCTGTAGCCCCTCTGAGTATATCTTTGATCTTCACCATAGATGCCGGGTCATCAACAATTGGACCATAATAATTAATAAAGTTGAAAATATTCCCATTTAAACTTGTTGTGACCCAGAGCATCGACCATATGGATCTCTCTGTACTTGGAAAAATTCCCAATCCACCCCCTGACTAAAATATATGGCAACACCCCTTACTGCCATCCCTGCTGACGCAAAAAAACTTTAGAAAACAATCTAGGTACAAAAAGCTTAGGAGTGTCTCTTTACAAATCAGTTTCTTGAAGGAAAAGGACTTGTGGTGAAAATGAAGCTAACCACCTTATTATCCCTCCATACTTCTGTTTGTTCAGAACACTGTTTACATTGACCGAAATTATCCGACATTTAAATTTCCTTTCTAAAATTAATACTTAGATATTGCATTAATCCATTCAACACAATAAATAGTTTTTCCGCCATCCCACCCCTATGATTCTGCTCGATTATTTGCCCCTTGCTCCCAAGACCCACCTACTCCCAACCCCTCCCTGTAGCTACCCCTCCCCAGGAGATGGGACAAGGGCCCGCACCTCCATCTCGACCCTCCCCAAATACCTCTCTTGTGGGGTGCCTTGGTGCTGCACCCTGAGTGGCCCCCGTCTACCCCTACCTCTAGCTGCCCCCTGAGTTTACATTTAATACTTCTTATCTACTTTGCAGAAGAGATTTCTTTCAAGAGATCCTGCGCTTCCTCTATAATCGCAAACATATGGAACTTGCCCCTCACTAACACCCTTAACTTTGACTGTTGGGCTATTGACGCCTGTGCACCCTGTGCTTTAAAGAGATAGAGTAATTTGATAAACTCTTTTCGCCGATGTGCGGCTGCTGCTGACATATCAGCAAATATTTGACAGCTGGTGACACCATTAATTGAGAATTGTCTCTGTTGGACCCCTTACATAAAATCTGCTCCTTGTTGCGGTAGTCGGCAAAGTTGATCAGAATTGTTCGGGGTAGTTTTGAATTCGGCAAGGTGTGTGAAGGGACCCGATGCGCTCTTGCTATAGTCAGGTTGCCTGTGAATTCTGGGAGTACGCTCTTCTTAATAAAAGATTCGACCCATTGAAGGGGTTGCGACTCTTCACTCCCTTCTGGGACCCCCACTATACGGAGATTAGCACTCCGTGAGTGGTTCTCAAGCTCCTCAAGCTTACTTTCCAGTAACACTTTCTCCTTAGTAACCACAGTCACCTGCTTTTGGATTGTGGTCATTTGATCTTCAAGGTGCGCAATCCTTGACTCCGCCTCTTGTATCCTTGCCGGTAAACTACTCACTGCTTCCTCGTTCTTTGAGAGGCGTTGATGAAGAGACACTATCTTGTTGGCTTGTGTTGTCTTAAGCTCGCTAACCTCATCTAAGATGAGATTCAACATAGTTTTTATGTCACATTGAAGGAAAGTTCCTTTTTCCTGTAGTTGTATCAACAGAGTGCATTGGGGACCTTCATTTTCTTCCTGGGTCCATACTTGCTGTTCCGAGATGTCTGGCCCAGTATTACTTGACATCTGTATCTGATGTTGTGGCTGAGGTTGCGTTTGCGGCTGCACAGTTATTGAGCCCTGCATAGACTGCTGTAGTCATGGCTGCGGCGATGATGGTAATAACAAAGCCTGCGGCTGTACCCCAGAAAGACTTTTGTCCTGTTGAAGAGATCTATGTTCGATTTTTTCCCCAGGGGTAGCTGATTGGCCTGCTAAGGTTTTAGCTTCTTGCGAGGAGCTGTCTTGTATCTTGAGAGGAGGGTCTTGAAGTAACATGGACATGCCGGGACGGCTATGGGTGCTTTTACTTTAAAAAATAATGAGTACTCCTTCATGTTTTGTTTGTTAGTATTGGCCGATTTTTCTTTTCTAATTTCTTGTGAAGACGGAGAGTTAACTATTCTTGCTCTGAATTTATATTTCCCACCAGCTCACAGGCGGCACTTGGGTAGGTGTGCCTGGAAGATTTCTTCTTCTTTTTCTCTCTATTATAGCATGTTTACATGGTAAATAATCACATTGCACTTTAGACGGAAATATTGTCCGGAAGATGAATTTTTTAATATCATGTTTCGATGGTAACCAGCACATTGCACTTTAGACGGAAATATACCTATAAGGAACCAATCTCTATTGGATAGGAACAGTACATATTTGTGAAATATTGCATTTTCCACTTTATATATGTTTGTTATTATTATATTGCACTTGGTTAAGTCTTTCCACAACGATCAATTGCTTTGTTTAAGTCTAGATGGTAATTGGCATACCGTACTGCTACTGGAAAAGATCTGCTAACATCAATTCTATTGGAATGACATATTGTGGTTAAATATGGCACGTTGCACTTTATATTTGTTGGAGGTGGAAATTTATATGTACACAAAGATGCCTATTTTCCCAAATTGCTTGCAGTTTTTTTTCTTTTTCTGTATCTTCTGTGTTTCTGCTCAATAAAAAAATAAAAAAATAAAAAATAACAAATCTGAAGTAATTTTATTGAAAGAAAACAATATGCGGTGGCCATGATGGAACTTGTCTCACTGAGTCACATGCAGAGTATGACATCAGAGTAAAAGAGAGAACATCATCCAAGATTAAAGAGGAAATAAGGCCTGGCTTGTAAGACTCGATGATATATAGAACATGACGAGAAGTAACTAACTTCTTCCGGATATGCTTTTTGGAGAACATGTGCAAGAAAAGAAAAACTCAAAAGGAATAATGGCAGTAATGCCGGCTAAGTAATATCCATCTTGGATGTATGAGAAAATAGACTTAGCCTGCTCCAATAATGATTCATATAGCGGTGTTTTTTCAGACATGTGCATTGCTGTAGAAAAAAAACTGAGTAACTGAAACTGTCAGCATTTTCTAAATAATTGATCCAAATTGGCCAAGAGAGGTGAGTATAAATTTGCTTCCAGGTGAGCCGCATGTTTTGAATAGGACACAATAGAAAGAAAAGCAGAACTATAATGAATGCTCTTTTGCTAGCCACCTTCTCTTCGGATCACTGACAGAATATCGACGACAGGAATATTGAGGTACACAAATATCGTGTACAAAATATTGATGTCAAGAATATCGACATCCTATCTCTACAAAGGTACGTACAACAATATCGAAACCAAAATATCGTTGTTTAAAATATTGTTGTTCAAATTATCGTTTTTTTAAATGTCTTAAAAATAATATAAAATAAATTAAATAATAAATATAATTAATAAAAACATAGGGGGTCATGACGATGATGGGCGGATTGCCACCACCCATATGGCGGTGGCGATCCGCCCGCCATGTCACACCGCCCGCATGCCATTTCCCCCCGCCATATTACGATCGCTGGGGGGTCCGCGGCGGACGGAAAGACCGTCTGCCGCTTTTCCGCCGGTCGACTCGCCGACCAGGCGGAAAACATACATTATATGGCGGCGGTGTCTGCAAGACACCGCCGTCCATATTATGATGATCGTGGAGAGCAGTCTTTCCATGGCGGCGTTGCCGCCATGGAAAGGCATACGGTCTTCGCTGTTGGGGGCCCAGGATGTTGGGGAAGTGGGGGGTGCACATGGGGGGGTACCTATGGTACGCCCCTGCATTGGCATGGACAAGGTGGCAGGCACCGCGCGGTGCCTGTCACCTTGTGCATGTGAATGCCCAACGTGCATTCCCAGCATTGTGGCGGGCAGTGCTGTGAACACCGCCTGCCACAATGGGCCCGATTCTGATGCGGGTTGGAAAAGCTTCCCGACCGAGGGCCTGATTCTGATGCGGTTAGGAAGGCCTCCTAACGGCATTTGCTCCTTCCAAATCGGATCGCGAACGTGTCTTCCCGACCGAGGGCTCAATTCTGATGCGGTTAGGAACAAATGTTTCCATTGAAGTCAATGGGAGTTCAACCAAATCGTATCTGGAAGCATCCGGATGCATCCTACTCCGCCGGTCGGACTTTCCCGATCCGAGTGGGTCGGAAACCATTTCCCAACCGATTCGGTCGGGAAGCTTTTCCAACCCGCATCAGAATCGGGCCCAAAGTTGGGAATAGGGGATGCCACCGCCACCGTGGCAGTGGCATCCTAATACTCATGGCGGGACCGCCGCTCCTATGGCGGACGGTCCCATTCACCGTTACGGTGGCGGGCGGACTTTGTCCGCCCCCCATCGTAATGACCCTCATAGTTAGAATTATTAAAAATGTTACAAATTATAAATAATAAATGTAATATAAAAAACAATTAAACATACATATATAAAAATTATTATATATATTTACTTAATATTATTGATAAATAATTATTTTATTAAATTATAAAATGTTAGAAACATAATAAAAATTATAAATACATATATATATATACATGCACCTGTAACATAAATATAAAAATAAAATATATATATAATAAATTAAAATATTAAAATAATTATTTATTTTTAAAACAACATTTTACACTACATTAACTAAAACAGTAGGGAAAATGTTGGATAGCGTAGAGGATAAAATTACTATTCCCACTCCAGGGAATGCAAAAGTAGGGAAAGTGTTGGATAGTGGAGGGGATAAAATTACTATTCCCACTCCAGCAAATGCAACAGTAGGGAAAGTGTTGGATAGCGGAGGGGAATAATTTACTATTCCCACTCCAGCAAGTGCAACAGTAGGGAAAGTGTTGGATAGCGGAGGGGAATAATTTACTATTCCCACTCCAGGGAGTGCAACAGTAGGGAAAGTGTTGGATAGCGGAGGGGAATAATTTACTATTCCCACTCCAGCAAGTGCAACAGTAGGGAAAGTGTTGGCTAGCGGAGGGGAAAAATGTACTATTCCCACTCCACAGAGTGCAACAGTAGGGAAAGTGTTGGATAGCGGAGAGGATAAAATTACTATTCCCACTCCAGCGAGTGCAACAGTAGAGAAAGTGTTGGATAGCGAATGGGATAAAATTACTATTCCCACTCCAGCAATTGCAGCAATAGGAAAGTGTTGGATAGCGGCGAGGAAAAATGTAATATTCCCATTCCAGCAAGTGCAACAGTAGGGAAAGTGTTGGATAGCGGAGGGGATAAAATTACTATTCCCACTCCAGAGAGTGCAACAGTAGGGAAAGTGTTGGATAGCGGAGGGGAATAATTTACTATTCTCACTCCAGCAAGTGCAACAGTAGGGAAAGTGTTGGATAGCGGAGGGGAATAATTTACTATTCCCACTCCACGGAGTGCAACAGTAGGGAAAGTGTTGGATAGCGGAGGGGATAAAATTACTATTCCCACTCCAACAAGTGCAACAGTAGAGAAAGTGTTGGATAGTGGAGGGGATAAAATTACTATTCCCACTCCAGCACGTGCAACAGTACAAAAGTGTTGGATAGCGGAGGGGAATAATTTACTATTCCCACTCCAGCAAGTGCAACAGTAGGGAAAGTGTTGGATAGAGGAGGGGATAAAATTACTATTCCCACTCCAGGGAGTGCAAGAGTAGGGAAAGTGTTGGATAGCGTAGGGGATAAAATTACTATTCCCACTCCAACGAGTGCAACAGTAGGGAAATTGTTGGATAGTGGAGGGGATAAAATTACGATTCCCACTCCAACAATTGCAACAGTAGGGAAAGTGTTGGATAGCGGAGTGGAATAATTTACTATTCCCACTCCAGCAAAATAATAAACATTAATTAACAAATACTTAAATAATAAAAAATAATTTACCTCCCACCAAATCCCCCTATAAATGACACCACAAATATTGTAAAACATGACACAATTAAAATAATTGCTTAAAAATTAATTAATTAACTAATAACAATGAACAATCAAATTAAAAACAATTAGTAATAAATTAATTCACACTATTAACACTATAAAATTGCAATAACTAAATATTATATAAAAAATATTTAAAAATATATTACATTTTAATTGCTTCCCACACTACTCCCCTATAAATCCACAACCCGCTCCTAAAAAAATGACAGAATTTACATATTTACCAATTAATAACCAATAATTAATAACCAATTAATAATTGATTAATAATAAATGATTTAACACAATTAACAATATAAAATATTAAATACACAAATGTTAATTAATAAAAATATTAATTAATTATTTATAATTAAATTACTTCCCACCCTACTCCCCTATAAACCCACAACCCACTCCTAAAAAAATAACACAATTAACATATTTACTAATTAACTATTAATAATTAATATCCAATTAATAACTAATTAATACCAAATTATTTAACACAATTAACAAAATGAAATAGTAAATACATAAATATTAATTAATAAAATGATCAATTAATTTGTTATAATTAAATTACTTCCCACCCGACTCCCCTATAAACCCACAACCCGCTCCTAAAAAAATTACACAATTAACATATTTGCCAAGTAATAATTAATAATAATAACCAATTAATAACTAATTAATAACAAATTAATTAACACAATTAACAATATAAATTATTAAATACAAAAATATTAATTAATTAAAATTATTAATTAATTAATTACAATTAAATTACTTCCCACCCTATTCCCCTATAAACCCACAACCCGCTACGGAACTAAAACGCAATATTTGATTTTTTTAAAATTAATAACTTCTAAAAAATATTAATAAATATATTCTAAATAAATTACTTCCCACCCTATTCCCCTATAAACCCACAACCCGCTACGGAACTAAAATACGCAAAAATTAATTATCATAAAATTAATTATTTCAAACATAAATTACAAAAATAAGCTATACTTATACAAAATATTTACATCACATACTTTTAACACATATACTAAAATACAGAACACTAAAATACATTTCGATATTATTAACAACGATATTTTTACTAACGATATTACTAACTTCGATATTAAGTAAAACGATATTTCTTACCTGCATGTTGATATTCTTGTCGACGATATTCTTGCAGGTCGATATTGTGCCACATCGATATTTAAACATTGATATTCTGGTATATCGATATTTAAACATCAATATTATGTCTGCTTACCCTTCTCTTCACTTGGTCAAATAGTAAGGAAGCCTTCACTATATTTCTGTCTATTTGAAACAAACTTTTGATAGGAAAAGAGCCTTCAATATAGTCTTCTTTTTTATTTATGTGGTACCTTTGTCATAGCAACGTGGAGGAGGAGCAGCACGGAGCTTTAATAAAAGGGAAAAGGCAGCCAGGTTAGGGTCAAGTTCACAAGTCAAACAAAAACAAGGAAATACATTCCTTTCATGAACTGACGTGAAAATAAAACATTTGCTTTGATGTTTATAAACTATGAGTTACATAAAGAATTTACTGTGGCATAAAGTGTGGTGATTCATCCTATTTTTGACATGTAAAATATTCCCTCATGCACTGCAATGATAGCACCCCAGGGGAGGCAAAATGATACACCAGACAGCAAATAGCACATGTTGAGAGACTGCCATTTGAGGTTACTTTTATAAGAGCAGTGATAAAATCTCTGGCAGACACCTTAACTATCAAGCCAGAGCTAAAAATACCCATGAGACAGGTAAAGGAATGCTCAAATACTTAAGCCATTAGAAAATGGTAGTGTGTGTTACCGTCATCCATGTCACTTTGTCAATTGCAAGGCCTCATCAGTAGCTTTGGGTCTGAAGGATAAAAACATTTTAAACACAGTCCATTAATGGGTTGCCATAGTGATGCAGGGTTTACACCGGTAGGCTATTGGAAAGATATATATTTTAATAAAAATACATCGAAGGTAAGATAGAGGATATTATACAGACATGGTGCATTGAAAAAGATACCATGGTATGAGCAGCAACAACCTTCTGCATTTTGTAGCATGCAGAGTACATAAAATCAATCTATCTATCTATCAAATAAAGTGATAATAAAGTAAGTATAATTATTGATTAATGGCATACATCTTTTTAAACTTAATACACTTAATTTAAAAAATGAATTATTTTTTTAAATTAGTCATAATATAAAATGTATTTAAATTAAAAGAAGTACCTTGTAGCCAAGTTTGCTAAAAATAAAAATCGAAAATGTTTTTGAGTGTCGGTAACTGTTTTTTAACTATTGCTTGCAAAATAATATTTTAAAATTATATTGTTATGTTACTGGGCACTTATAAGGCGCACGGCTACTCCCTGGAGTTAAAATTATTTTATTATCTAATCAAAGTTTAATGTAATTAGTTAATGTGCCATAAAATTGCATTGTTTGTTCATTTGTCACATTATTTGTTTTAAATTATTTTACTTATATATCAAAATATTTTTATATTTTTTAAAAGACTTACATTTATTAGATTTCTCCACTCGGGTCACAATGACCTCCATTGAGAGCTGAAAGGTTAGTATTAGTAACTTTATGTTATGTCCTTCCTTGTTGTTGGGTTGCTTGGCAATGTACTAGACTGTGGACTGGGAAGAGGCAGTTTTACTGCTGGACGGTGTTGTGAAGAGGTTACTACTTGTGGCTCCAGACAAAAATCTTGTGTACTTGAACCTGTGTCCTGTGGTATGTACACAACAAACTTGGCGACAAGTGTCTGGAGCCGACCCTACGCAAGCAATTAAAGAAGAGGTGCAGCCTCAGGAACCATTTATGCTCATAAGGAACTGCGGCCTGGAATTGGCTTAATTGAATACTGAAGTAAAACTACAACTACATTTATGGAGCTACGTTTGTGGAGACAGGTTTTATTCCAAGGATATTTTCTTCACCAGGAAATGTTGGTGTTTGCCTTCTCACAGGGAAAAGTGGTTACGTTGAATTTAAGGAAAAGTCTTTTACATCTCAAGTGTTCGCGACCACTGCTGGAATAGACACGCTAGGTCCATGAGTATTGTGGTCTTTGTGTATGATAGTGGTATTCAAGCTTTCCACTAACATGACATTTTAAAACTTAGTGAAGTCACTTACTTGATCTTCAAGTTAACGTTTTTGTTATCGCTTAGAAGCATTGGAGTGTTTCCATTTGAAATTTGCTGCCGCGTTCAAGCTCAGCAAGCTTATGATTCGTGTTTCTGCATTCCAGATTCCGTTTCCGAAGTTCCGTGGGATTTCAACAACGACGTCTCGCATCATCACGCGTGCATCCAGTCTATGCTACTGACATGAGGTTACAGGAATTACGTGACCATACGTGACACCATTTTTTGGGGGAATCATCCACATCACGTATTATAATTGTGCTTACACTGCATCTACGGAGCTAAGGAGCTGCACAACATTACGTGGAGACGGAAACGGCGAAGTCAAGGTAACGCTAAGGGGTCGATTCCGATTCGGGCAGGAAATCTCTCCGACCGAAGCCGGACCCGGAGAGATTTCCGACCGAATCGGACCTTAGCAGTCCGACCGAACGAGTACGATGCGCACGCATGCCATCGGACTCGATTCGGTCGGACCCCCATTGAAGTCAATGGGAACCGGTCGTACAACGCGTACGCGGGCTCCCATTGACTCAATGGGTGCGAGGCAAACAAGGGCGCCCCCTATAGCGGGTACGCGTCGAAACGGGTCGCGCCGTACACGCACAGGTAGGGGGGACCCATGGGTCCCCCCTGTGTGCGACTCGCGCGACTAGGCGTACAGGGGGGTCCGACACGGACCCCCAAAGTGCGGCTCCAACTGCACTTTTGAGCCGGACGGCGCGAGTCGGTCGGACTGCTTGCGGCGCGCATCGTACTTACCCGGCCGGGGAACGTCTCCAATGCGCGGTGCGAGTCGTGTCCGTGCGAGTCGGTCGGAGCGGTTGTGTCCCGCGAACGAGTCGGTCGGCGATTTCGCGTACGTTCGCATCGTACTCGTTCGCCCGGACGCACGTCCGACTCGGTCGGAAACAGGGCGTCCGAATCGGATCCTGTAAAGCCGAATCCGATTCGGAGCCCTACCAGCCGAGATCGGAATCGGCCCCTAAGTTGGAAAAATAAAATAATAACATTAAAAAGATCTTTTTTTTCTCTTTCCTTTTATCGTGACTTCTACTGAACTGGCTGAAGGAAAAACTGTGTTTATAATTTTTTTTATTTATTTGGTGCCATTCTTCACATCGTTGACTCCTCAGCATCTGCTAGAAGTATTCACTACAAGATATTTTTAGCACAATATATAGTTTAACTTTGAGTCATTTGGTTAGGTGTTCTGTATTTCATCTTAGAGAAGGAAACCATGGCACCACAAAGCTTTCCAATTTCAACACCTCATGCCGTTTGGCCTTCAAGATCTGAACCCAATATCAAGTGGGCACAATGGAAAGACTATTCTTTAAACTATGTTGCTGCATTAGATGAATCTGAAAAAATGCCAGCGGTATGAAAGAAAATAATTTAGGGGCCGATTACGATGGCGGTCGGTGTCAGTACCGCGGTGCCGGCGGTGCGGAAAAATGCCTTTTACCGCCCGCCAGCAGCGGTCCTCACGGCCGCCATATTATGAAGGGCAAATATGCCCCATTTCCCGACCTCCGCGGTGCAACGCCGACCGCCATGAAATTGCGCCCGCCACCGCGCCGGTGGGAGCCAATGGAGACTCACCGCCGTGCGGAATGACGTCCCGTCCGCTCAACAAATTACGATGCGCCAAACAACCCATCGAACCGCAGGGGAGAAACCGCCCTTCCAGACACGGCGGAATCTCGACAGCGGAGCGTGAAACGAGACTTCCGGAGCCCTCCACCCGGAGCCGAACGCCATGGATCCAGCACTACACGTCCTCCCGGTGCTGTACGTGATACATCACCAGGCCAACATCGCCCGCCGCGGACGCCGCCGCAGGTACGTAAACAAAGCACAATACAACACAAAACAGAACACAAATTCCACGGGCTGAAACAGGGCACCTGGCCACACCAGACACACTGGTGTGGACAGGAACACATCCATCAGTGTACCCACACATGTCTCAGCTGGCACCAATTCACACCCTGCATCAAGCCCACCAAAGTACCGCGAACATAATGTAATGTGTTGCTGACGACACCGCAGCGGTGAGCATGCGGGAAATCCATTGCACAAAGCAGAATGCATGTACAGCAACGGACAGGCCAGAAAGACCACAGGCCACCACCATCACCCACCACCCACAGCTCCGCCGCACACAGCAAGAAACATGCCAATCCCCCCTGTGCACCCCCATGTCCAACACCAAGCGAGCTAAATCCACACCCAGCAGCACACAACTAACACCTAGGGAGACAGACACAGCAGCATTTGGTGTAGATTAACACACAGCACAGAGGCACAGGCCCAGGGCAACACACACACACACCACAACACCACATACATGGCAAGAAAGCAGAATACAAGCACAAAATGAACATACACACAAGGAACATACAGACTACTGGACACACACCCTGCCAACTCACACAGACATACCCCACACCGACACACAGCCACATACACAGACTACATGCCACCAGCAATGGAGCACAACATAGAGGAAAGCAAAAATGATGTGCACACAAATGGGAGGGCAAGGAGACAACCAACAACCAGGTGAACAGACACATGCAGGACAAGGAACCCAGAACAACATCCACACCCCATCCAAGCACATGGCTGGCACAGTGAGTGAAGTCAAACAACAGTCACCTCAGTGCAACAACTCAGGGAGACAGCAAGGTAACCCATGTATAGGGACAGGGATGAAAGGAAGGACCTCAAGTCAAACAGTGAACAGCAAGTACACATGAGTATCACACAGGGCACATTGGCACACTCAATGACTGCCAAACACAAGTAGGAGTCCCCAAACATACCCCCTCATATCTGCAGCACACAATCCCAATGCCAGACACACAGAAGGGCCTACATAATGTCCAGACAAGATACAGACAAACAATCAAACCCCCTGGGGGCATCCACAAACATCACACACACACAGGGATTTCAGTACCAACGTCTGCACCAAAACAAAAATGGCAAACACAATTCAAAACAGAAACACATACAGAACCACAAAAATAACACACAGCACCTGTGCAGCCAAACTAGGGGAAGGCAATGGGAGCACACACACCACAGGAGTGCACCACCTCATCAGTCAGGAAAAATGCATGGGCTACATACCACAACACAGACAAGAAGTGCACCATCACAGAACAACACAGACACATCAAACACACAACAGATGCACAACACCACAAAACACATAGCAAACACAGCAGTACATCAGGGGATGTACACTAGGACAGCACAAGGCAACATACACCCACAGCACTGAATGCACAACAAGCAGTGTGTGCACACAAACACACAACAGTCCCACACAGCCATGAGTCACACGCCAGTAACACACACATCAACACACACGACAAAGCCACAACCAACACACCGTACAACCCTTGACCACCCAAATGCACACCATGTAAATAACCGTTGTGACTAGGATGACTGCCCATCACAACATGACTACACATCTACACTGCTAGGCATACATGAAAGCAAGAACGCACATACATGTTGAGCCTGGTCAGCCTGCCTGCAATCCCGTGTATATGACCCCTCTATGTGTTTGCAGTGCCCACATACCAGGATGCAGTAAAACATAGCCAACAGCAACAAGGAAGGAACATGAGTCTGGTATGTCACCGAAAACAACATCAATGAGCCCACAAGTATCCGAGTCATGAAGAACTGAAGTCCCCGTGACCCCTGTAAAATAAATGATAAGTCAAACAAGCCAGTGGCACAGTTGAAGTGGCACACAGAGCATGTGGCACAGTAAATGTGAGACATACAGGAAAAGCCTTATTCAGTAAGGACAATGACACAACTGACAACATGAGCAACTGTTTTTATTCACAAATAGCACTGATAGGAAACAATATCAGACAGGACCAAGGCACAAGATGCAGAGCCTGAACATGAGAAGCTGCACAGGCAGGGGGCAAACTGCAAGGCCAGTGGCCAGTCCAAGGTGCAGACAGAGACAATGAGAAGCTGCACAGGCAGGGGGCAAACTGCAAGGCCAGTGGCCAGTCCAAGGTGCAGACAGAGACAATGAGAAGCTGCACAGGCAGGGGGCAAACTGCAAGGCCAGTGGCCAGTCCAAGGTGCTGACAGAGACAATGAGAAGCTGCACAGGCAGGGGGCAAACTGCAAGGCCAGTGGCCAGTCCAAGGTGCTGACAGAGACAATGAGAAGCTGCACAGGCAGGGGGCAAACTGCAAGGCCAGTGGCCAGTCCAAGGTGCTGACAGAGACAATGAGAAGCTGCACAGGCAGGGGGCAAACTGCAAGGCCAGTGGCCAGTCCAAGGTGCTGACAGAGACAATGAGAAGCTGCACAGGCAGGGGGCAAACTGCAAGGCCAGTGGCCAGTCCAAGGTGCTGACAAAGTCAATGAGCAGCTGCACAGGTAATGTGTGTCACCAAACTCCGCCATGGTCAGCAACACAGTCTGGTGTGACACGATGGGCAGCACAGGTACCGGTGTGGGAGAGACAGGTCTGTGACATTGATCAACATTCAGACCTGGCTGTCAGTCTGACTGGGAGCTGACTGTGTGTCGGGCACAGTTGGACCACTTGACTGGGGAGTGAGACGCCCAGCTGAGGAAGAGCTATCAGTGGCCTTGGACGCTGGAGGGCTGCATGGACCAGGTGGTGTAGTGGCACGTGGAGGTGGACTCAGGCCGACGTGGGACACAGTGTGGGAGGGAGACAGTGGAGGGGTGCCTTTCCACTTCTTGGGGATTCTAAATGGCTTGCCTGTCTTCGTATCAATGGGAAGTGGTGTGGACACAAACGGCACACTCATCACCAAGGCTGCCGCAGGTGCACACGCTGGACCTCCCTTTGGGGATGTGCTGGATCCAGAAGGACGCTTAGCCTGGCATTGCCTCTGCCCCTCCATCCCCTCTTTACCCTGTGTGCCCCCTACAGTGCCCTCCTGTCCCTGCTTCACTGGACTTGGAATGGGAGTAGAGGTAGTTGGTGAAACAGCCTTGGATACCTTACTATGTGTAGCCTTGCCAGGCCCCACCTTCACAGTGGGCATGGAGAGTGTCTGCATGCCTTTGCGAGACGTTTTTGGGACCACAGAGTCTGTGGCCGGGGATTGCTCTGAGGCTTGTGACCCTGAGTACTTCCTCCTTGAATCATGTGCCTTTGCAACGCCTGACGGGCTCTTCCCTTTGCGCTCTGGGGTTGTTTTTCTCTTTGTAGGGGAAGGTGTCTGTGACCTTGACCGCTTGGGCTGCTGCTGCTGTGTGCTACGTGTGCAGTATCGTGATGTTGAGGTGTGTGAAGCGTGGTCACCGTCGTCAGACGTCGCCACTGGCATGGGGGTGGACAAAGGGACTGGAATTGGACTACGAGATTGAGCCAGTTGAAGTGCAGCCGCCATTGTGGAGGACATTGTCTGGACAGTGCGGTGCAGCCCACCCACGTCTGAATGGATGCCTTCCATGAAAGCTAACACCTGTGCCAATTTGCGGTCGTGGTCTGACAATGCATTGAGGAGCCCTGTCTGCCCCACACACAGCTGGCGCATAAGGTCCACACACTCTGCACTGATGGTAGCAGGGGGCACAGGGGCAGGGGCAGCGGTGCCTGGAATGAAGGACACTCTTCCCCTCTTTGTGGTGCGAACACGGGCAGCAACAGAGGAAGTGGCTGGGAGGGTGGGCACTGCACGCTGTGTGCTGGAAGATGTAGCAGACTCTCCGTTCCCTGTGTCCTCCAAGATGTCTGCACCACCGCCGTCATCAGATGATGTTGAACTTTGCGTCTCGGGCTGTGATTCCTCCAGCATACTCCTATCCCCCTCCGAGGCGCTGGTCACATCTGTGTCACTGGGATCCTGTGCAGCTGTTGTGCTTGTTTCACCACCACTGGTGTCCGTCCCCTGTCCCTCCGTGCCCACGGGAGATGCTGCATAACAGAGAGACATGTAGGGTCAGCAAAGTGACAGCAACAGGACAAACATATTCAAGCAAAGCAACACTGAGGATGACAAAGTCTACATGTTGCAGGCCACCCCGTGCAATCTCACCATGCAGACACACATCACTACCTCAAACAGTGCGTACAAACATCTAAACACGGCACAGCTGAGCCATGTGATGGGCAGACAGCACAACATCATGCATGTTGGGGCGTACAAACACTAACACCAATGGACCAGGCCTGCAGCACACCACCCACAATGCCATTGAAATTCCCAGGATTGGAAAAACATCAGTAAGTGCATGTATGTAATATCCGTGACTGCCACACCCAGCACAGGGGCCACTTACAACCCACTGCATCACAGTAACCACATCACGTACACCAGCGCAGGTACAGGCATGGTACACATGCAGCCACTCACAGACAAAATCAACCTTCACAGAATACTCACCCCTAGCTTGCTGTTGATGCTCCTTCAAACGTGTGTCCAGCTCAGGCTGTGTCACAGCCAAGATGCGGCACATCAGTGGTGTCAAGCTGCGTCGTGACAACCTGCCACTGCGAGGGAGTATCCCCAGTGTCATCTCGGCAACGTTCTTTGCCAGTCGTGATATGTCGTCCCACCTCTTGTGGCAGTGGGTGCGCCGGCGGTTCGACACTCCCAGAGCCCGCACCTTGGTTGCAATGGACCTCCACACGGCCTTACGCTGGTGTACCTTGAGCTGCAGGTGTGGGAGACAAGAGGGGAAAACATCAGTGACACACTCTCATGGTAAAACCTCTCTCTCTGAACAGTGACATGACACAGACTCATCTCCACACGGCAGATATGGGTCATTGATGTACACTCATGCGAACCACACACGTATCACACTCTGTACAGTCAGTGATGTGTCCTTGTCACATTTGGCGTGGACAGTCCATGCCAGGTAGAATCACACAGAGATGGACAACGAGGACCCACACAAACAGTCACATGAACAATAACTGTCCAGAAACATGCATCACCAGATAGCTGTCACACCATATGGATGTGTACACAACACATGTCCATCCACCCTTCATGTCCATGCATTTAATGTGTGGGTTGCATACACCCCCTTAACAACTAGGAAACAGCATGTCAGTCAGTGCATTACACAACCCCACACTCTCAGGCACATACACCATCTGATCGACTACATGTGTGCCCCCCTTGCACTCACACCCCCACTGTTGGAGACTTACCACAACATTTGGGCCACCATATAGCCGTGGGTACTGTGTCAGCACCTCGTCCACCAGGACATCCAGCTCCTCGCTTGTAAATGGACTGGCACGGATCTTCTCCGTCCTAGCCATCACTGTGGACATGAGACGTCAGCGGCGGCAGTGGGCGGTGAGGGGTCCCAGGCAGCAGTCCCTGGAGGCAGCAGCAGGTGAGGGGTCTCAGGCAGCAGTCCCTGGAGGCAGCAGCAGGTGAGGGGTCCCAGGCAGCAGTCCCTGGAGGCAGCAGCAGGTGAGGGGTCCCAGGCAGCAGGCTCTGTGAGCAGTGGAAATGTGGTGCTCCCTTCCACACATATATAGGGCCCTGGACTCGTTTCAGTGGTCATAGTCTTCTGCCATTGGTGTTCCAGGTCAGCCTTCTTCAAAAGCATCCAATGACTGCCTCCGCGGGGGCGGAGCACGCCTACCGCGATTTTTGAATCTGCATCATGCCACCGCGATAGCGGTCCTCATTGGCTGCAAGGGCATGGTTCATGGCGGTGACACACCGCGGGGTCCTGGCTGGCGCTACCGCGGTGGTGCATCTTACAAATGCATCCTATCTCCGCATCCGCTGGGGGCGGAGCACGCC
The DNA here is from genome assembly GCA_963921515.1 of Calotriton arnoldi. Classification (NCBI taxonomy): domain Eukaryota; kingdom Metazoa; phylum Chordata; class Amphibia; order Caudata; family Salamandridae; genus Calotriton; species Calotriton arnoldi. Next base: position 44,856 of record CAWUFW010020024.1, read on the forward strand.
TACCGCGATTTTTGAATCTGCATCATGCCACCGCGATTGCGGTCCCCATTGGCTGCAAGGGCATGGTTCATGGCGGTGACACACCGCGGGGTCCTGGCTGGCGCTACCGCGGGGGTGCATCTTACAAATGCATCCTATCTCCGCATCCACTGGGGGCGGAGCACGCCTACCGCGATTTTTGAATCTGCATCATGCCACCGCGATAGCGGTCCCCATTGGCTGCAAGGGCATGGTTCATGGCGGTGACACACCGCGGGGTCCTGGCTGGCGCTACCGCGGTGGTGCATCTTACAAATGCATCCTATCTCCGCATCCGCTGGGGGCGGAGCACGCCTACCGCGATTTTTGAATCTGCATCATGCCACCGCGATAGCGGTCCCCATTGGCTGCAAGGGCATGGTTCATGGCGGTGACACACCGTGGGGTCCTGGCCGGCGCTACCGCTGTTTGATTGCCATAGAGTGACATGGGTGACCGGGATGTGGCTGGTGGAGCATGACAAACGCCATCTGCAGCTATGTGGAGGGCCATCACTAACACCAATGTGTCATGTGCAGCACATGACACACTTGCGTCAGTGGTGGGCATCGACACAGGTACAAATGGTGGTTGGCATGCTCCGCCACCCAATTCACGGACAGTATGTGCGTCCGCTATGGGGAATATGCAGCACCACATCGTACACTCTGTGCGTCATTGTGTTTATGGGGCACGTTTAAGGCACCTACAGACAGTTCTTGTTGTGTGTGGATCAATGGTCATTACTGTGCTACACACAGTGGATACGTACAGTGGCACATGGCACTGGATAACATTGATATGGTCTCCTGTCACAAATGTCAGCCACTGTGTAACGTCTCACACCAAATGGAACACTGTACTCCATTATGTTGATCAATATTTACACACAATGTCGTATCTGCCACCCATGCTGACCACTATCTCACACCTGAGCCCATGTGTTACACTGAAAACCCAGATGAACTCATTCATTCAGCATGACTGTCATCATTGGAAACAGATGTCACCCTGTTGTGTTATTGCTAAGACCAATTACATGCCGCATGTTATGTCTTTGTACACACTGGCAACTCCTGCAGTGTATGTCCACATGTACAGGGGGGCTCGACCTGCTAAAGGATGACGAGTACTTCAGCACCACACCTGGCATCTGTTGCATTATTATTGTTTGTCACTTGGGTAGACGGCCAGAGCAGATGTCTTTGCTACATGTCTGCCACCTGTAACCACAGGGACCTATGTGGTAGTGTCAGGTCTGTGCTCATGTTGTTTGGACTGTTGTATGTGAATCAGTGACATGTACATTTCAACAATGGTGCTTAGCTACACTATGTTTTTGAGTGTTGTGCTGTGTTCCGGTGCTACTCACCTGCCACCAGTGCATGTCCATTGTTCACATCAGGAATGTTGCGTTGGCAGATGGACTGCATGCACGGTTGTGGATTGTGCTAACTGTATGGAATATAGTATGCGACATTTGTCCACAGGCTATGGGTGTCCAGTTTTGCCCGTGCAATGTGTGTGCACTGATTAGCGGGAATTGTCTGCAATGTTGGATGGTCAGCACAAGTGGCACACGTGTGCAGTGTGTTGCCACCAACACTAGTGTATGTGCATGCTATGGGGTGCTAGCCATCCTTGCTCACCATCTATTCCAGCACTGTGTGGGTGGATCACATCTGCTGGTGTATCAGGATGGTGTGGGCACCCAAGACAGGTGAGATGTACCTTGACTGTTGTGCCTGTGACACTCATCCAACTCCGACATTTGGTCAATGTGAGGTACCAGTGTCCCACTACTCATGCACAGCCAGCATGTCTGTTAGATGTGGGATGTTGTTTGTATGCTGTGTTGGGCCTGACAGCCTGTGTGGAATGAGGGTCAGGATGCATGTCCTTTGGGACATGTGGTGTAAAATTACATCCACTGGTGTCAGGTGTCTGAGCCAGTAGTCCATATGTCATGCATACAGTATGTTCATGCGTGGACTTGTTGGCATACTGGCTTGGCATTGTCCATGTAGTGTTGTATGTTTGTGTTGTGGCACTGTTGTGTCTTGAAACAGCTGGATGTGTATCACCATGGTATGTGTTGTGGTGCACATGTGTCCTTGGGCAGTCCCTCCTTGATGCTGCATGTAAATGTCCAAAATGGGGGAAGATTAAGGGTGCATACAGGCCCTGCTGATCACGTCCCTCATCTATTGTTAATGTGTGCCACATTGACTATCTGTGTGCTTGTAGAGAGTATTGGGCAGTGGGGTAATGGTGGCCTGTTACAGTGGTACACATACTCTGCACAGGCGTGACATCATCTGTCACTGTCCGACTTTGTATTCAAGTCAGCAGCAGATATGGCCTGTGTACTGATGACATTGGCACATGTATGGGTTTGGGATGTGAATGTCATTGAATTTGAGTGTGTTCGAAGTGGCACTGAGTACAAAGACAATCCCAATGATCTATCCACATTGTGTTGTTGATGTGTCCCCTGCAATTATTGGCCAAGGAGGTGTGGCAGGTACAGCAGCAACGTGGAAGCCAGCAGTGTCTCTGCTTCACACATGTCCTGTGTCATGTACACCCAAGGCTGAGTCCACCTCAGCTCGATATGTGACTCTTGGCATTCACATAGACAGTGTTCGTATTGTGTCTACTGACTGTGCACATCCATGACAGTTGTACAATTAATCTGTCTCATGTTGGGACAACACTGAATTGCACTGTGTGCTTTCAGGGATGACAGTCAATGTTAGCGCCGTGACAGGACAGACTTTATGAATTTGTGCACATCCTAATTTATGTTGCTATGACGTGTCCCCTTTCATCTCACCTAGGAGGCGACCTAATGTGTTTCGTACCTTCACCCTGCTGGCTAACATGGAGGATACCGACATCATAAGGCGATTCCGTCTGGATCGGACAAACCTCCTGGAACTTTGTGCACTATTGGAGCCACACCTGCTTCCACGCAGGACATACCCAACAGCACTCACGCCAACGGCAAAGGTGATGGCATTCCTACATTTCGTGGCTACGGGATCCTTCCAGCAAACTGTGGGCATTGCAGGGGGATGTCCCAACCAACATTCAGCATGGTGCTACGTGATGTCCTGTTGGCTATGATGCAACACCGGGACCAATTCATACATTTCCCCAGGCGGCATGAGTTGGCGGATGTGAAGGGCGAATTTTATGCACTTGGACACGTTCCTAATGTAGTTGGTGCAATAGATGGCACACATGTTTCCCTGATTCCACCCCAAGCACGGGAGCATATTTACTGAAATAGGAAACATTATCATTCCATCAATGTGCAGGTGGTGTGCCAGGCAGATATGGTCATCTCACACGTCTGTGCAAAGTTTCCAGGATCAGCCCACGATTCACACATAATGCGCAACAGCATTTTACCACAGCTGATGGCCAATCTGGCGCCGGAGCGGGCATGGATTGTGGGTGAGTACAAAGGGTCGAGTCGTGTGCTGTTTGTGTGCCATGCTGTCCTCGGACACATGTCAGACACTCAATCTGTATGTGTCTTTCACACTTAGGTGACTGCATATCCCAACGGACCTTGGTTGCTGAGTCCACTTCGCAATCCCAGGACACCAGCTGAAGTGCGCTACAACAATGTCCATGGGAGGACATGTCGGGTCATTGAGCGAACATTTGGACTCCTGAAATCGCGTTTTCGATGCCTCGACAAGACCGGAGGGGCTCTGCAGTACTCACCCGTCAAGGTGTGTCAGATAGTGGTAGCATGCTGCATGCTACACAACCTGGCCGTGCGGAAGGGGATCCCCTTAATCCAGGATGATGATGACCAGCCACAGCCCCCACCTGCAAACACCCAAACGTCAAGTGACGAGGATAGTGGAGAGGAGGAAGGTGTTGGACAGTGTCAGCAGCTCATCAACAACTACTTCACTTGATGGTCAGTGGCAATGTCAATACTGGCTGTTGTCTGATGATGTTGTGCTTGGTGAATATGTGTATGTGAGTTTTGTGACTACAGCATGTTGCAGAGTCAGGGCTGGCTGCAGGTGTGTATGGCAAGGGATCTTTTGACACAGCTACTTGATGTCTATGTTGGTACAGTTGCTCCTTGTGACATGTGCAGATTGTCGTACCTTGATGTGCTGTGTTGTGTGATGGTTGTTAGTCCACCACCTGAGTAGCAACTTATGTTCTGTTGTGTTTTCCTAGGTCCCTTCAGCCTCTACTTGCCTGCGGAGTATCCCTGCTCCTGTGACATTGTAATCATGGGTGTGAGTTAACATACTGTGATGAACATGGAACAGTGACAACTACATTGGTGCGTTATTAGTGTTTATTTACAGTGGATACATGTGATGTAGATGTGGATATTGACAGATTTGTGAATGGTGAATAACAGATTTGTCAGTGATGGTAGATGAGACAATAGAGTATACACTAGATCAGTATGGCAACACAGTCCAACAGTCATTTGCCATTCCCACGCCATTGTGTGTGGGGACAGTCTGCAGGGTACACAGCAGGGTGAAGAGGGGTGCCATCATGGCTGGCTACTTGACTGGCTTTTGCCAGGTGCTTTGCCACGGGATGCTCCCAATGATTTTTTCGGGCGGCCCCTTGCTCTTTTGGCAGGGGGGACACAGGTGCATGGCCAGTGGTGTCTGATGAGTCCCCATGCTCGCTGGACGCAGGGGAGGGTGGGGGTCTGTCATCCTGCGGCACAATGGAGGGAGCTGTAGGTGTTGGCGGTGCCGCATGCCTGTCCCTGAGGACCCCCACTAGCTGGCCCAGGAGGTCCCTGATTTGGCCCATGCAGGCCACGAGTTGGCCCATGCGGTTGTCAATTGAGCGCAGCATCTGTTGTTGCTCACAGGCATCCTGCTGAGCCTGCCTCAACTGTCCCTGGGCGTGTTCATAGGCCCCCACAACTCTGTGAATGTGTGCCAGTGATTCAGTGGCAGGGTCTTCTTCCCTTTGGGTCAGCCTTGTCCTCACACCTGGCCTGCTGTCACGGCCCTGTTGCCTCCGTCCTGTGGGCACCGGCCTACTCTCCCGTACCTCCGCAGTTGTTGTGGTCTGGTTGGCCTGTGGAGCAGGGCGAGTGTTGCAGGCAGCAGTGGTAGTGGTAGTGGTGGTGGAGGTGGTGGTGGTGGCACAGGTCGTTGCAGCAGGGCTCTGCGTTGATGTTGTTGCTGAGGGCGGTGGGGCTGTGGGGTCCTGGGACACATTACGCCCTGCCACACCAGATGGTCCGGGTTGGTCCTCCTCCTCATCATTATCCAGGGAGTCTGCATCCGAGGGGAGATGTTCGGGAGCTGGTGACTGGCTGTGCTGGTTGAGGTTGTCGTCCTCTGCAGTCAGTTGTTGGTCACCTGTGGGACAGGTAGTAGATGGTAATTGCCTTACACACCTCAGGGTTGCTGTGTTTGATGTCTCTTATTTACATGTTATGCTACACACAGTTGCCTTTTTCACACATTGTATGTCTGCACAGTGATGTGCATCATGCCATGAAGTGGAGTTACATTCATCATTTCACAATGGTGTGACCTGTGATTGGTTAGCATGCCACACGTCTAGTATTGGTGATTTCAATGTGAGGTTGTCATCTGACAACTGGCATGACTACAAGTTGATGTTCAGCATCTTTGCTGATCACTCTGCCTGGCAGACATTACCTGTGTGCATGGACTAGCCATTGTCATCACATGCATACCGTTGACATGTCCTGTGCTTGTATTTCTTTATACAGCAGACCATGCTAGTTTGGTTTTCCCATGGTCCTTCATGATCAGCACCCATGTACGCTACAGAGGGAAGTCTGGGTGATGCATGTCAGAGGCCCGTTTTCTTGGACATATTTGTTGAGAGTCACAGTTCTGTTTCTGTCACAGTTACGTACGCTGAGCTGTCTGCATCCTGTCAATGGCTGTGCTTTACTTTTCTATTTTTGGGTGAAGTAGAGCCTCATGTTGTCATGTCTCCCAATGCTTTTGTTGAGTGATGGTGGTGTGCATGCACTGTCTGATTACCTGTGCAGTGTCACTTTGGTTTTTACTTACAGACACATGCTTCTGGGTGGGGTGCCCCAACCTGCTGAGGGGTGGGAGAGGGGGCCTGTTGGGAGTTGTAGTGCTGCCTCCAGATACACATTCCCCATCCCTGTGAAGATGGCTACCTACCTGTTAGGTGGTGGGGGAGCGGTCAATGGCTGACACATGCTTCTGGGTGTGGTGCTCCATCCTGCTGAGGGGTGGGAGATGGGGGCCTGGTGTGTGTTGTAGTGCTTTTTGTCTGTACACATGCATCCCAGTTGGTTTTGTTTAGCTTTGTGCTTTTTCAGGTTGAGTGGTGGTTACATCTGTGTGACCTGTTTTGGGTATTGTGGGTCAGACGAATGTCCTTTGGCCTAGGGGTTGTAGGTTTGAATTTGTGCAAGACGGTACATGGCAATGTGATGATATACATTGGTTTGTACTTACCAGCTTCCAGTCCCCCGCGGATTCCTTCAAGACTCTCTGGATGTAGGATTCCAAGGACCTTCTCCTCCCACGGACTGTATGGTTTGGGTGGGATGGGAGTGCCTCCACCAGTCCCGTCAGCCAGCTGACGGTTCTTGGCCCTCTTCCTCTTCACCACGGTCTTCAGGTCATGCCACCGCTTCTGTATTTCCTGCTTGTTGCGGGGGGTGGTCCCTACTGCATTGACCTTATTGACTATTCTCACCCACATTTGGGTTCTTGTGGCTAATGGGGTGTGTTGGACCATGTTGCCATAGAGTTGTGGTTCAACTCTTATTATCTCATCTACCATGACTGCAAGCTCTGCATCAGTGAATTTTGGCATTTTGTGTGGTGCCATGGTGTGTGCTGTGCAGATGTTCTGTGGTGCAGTTGTGTGGGTGTTGTGGGTGTTGTGGGTGGTGTAGGTGGTGTGTGTGTTGTGGTGGTGCTGTGTGCAGGTTTGCCTCTCCTTTGTTCTCTGGGGTTGGGACCTTCAGTTGTGGAGTGTAGCAAAGGATTGTGGTCAGGGAGGGGCTGGTTTTATGCTCGGCTATGGGGGGTGTGGCAAGCTGGTATGTTGCTGTCAGGTGTGTTGTGTGTGTTGTCCTGTGATTGGTTATTTTGACATTTCTGGGGCTGTTGTCATTGGGCACTTTTTGTTTGTGTTGGGACAGGTCTACTTCAGTGTGTGCATTGTTTGTTTTTTTCTTCTTTTTTTTTCAACGTCCGCCATTTTTTTGCGGTTCCTCGGCAGCGGTGGCTATGCTGCAGCCCTTCCGCCGCCTATCGGATTCATCACTGTTCGCGCATGATGCGGTCAGATTCATAGGTGGGTACCATGGTGGTAGCGGGGATGTCATAATGTCACGGGCGGTTACTCCGTGTGCATGGCGGCGGTTCTTGGCTTTTCCGCTGAGTATCCGGCCGTTGCGGTCGGATTTTCAGCTGGTCCGGCGTGTGCGGGCGGTTTTTCGTTGTCTCCCGCCGCCGCGGACGGATTATTGTGGCGGTTCATCGTAATGTGTGCGGCGTTTTTCCCGGTGGCCATGCGGGCGGTTTTTTGCCGCTACCATGGCGGTCGGTATGTTTTTCCGACCGCCATCGTAATCGACCCCTTAGTTACATTCTCTAGGTACATATGGTTTAAAGGTGTGTAATCAGATGTCGAAAACTCCTGTGGCGGGAGATAGCAATGTTTTTTTAGTAGCATTGAAAGATCTTGATGTGTACTTTGCGCCTAAGGTGTGTATAGGCATAACTAGGTATACATTTTTTCAATGCAAGCAAAAAGAAGGAAAGTCTGTAGATCAGTATGTCGTAGAACTTATAAAATTGTCCATAGATTGCAAATTTGGGAGTTTACAAGATGAAGTCATCAGAGACCAATTAGTTATGCACACCAACAACCAAGCCATACAGGAGAGGTTATGGGTACATGGGGATTCCCCTCATGTTGATGTCATTAACATTGTACGTAAGCGTGAACCTTCGGAAAGATGTGCAAAGGAACTTCTGGTAAAAGAGAAAGGAATGGAGGTTACTACCAAAATCAATGCTAAAACCTCAAATAAACCCTTCAAAACTCAGTCCAAATCCAATATGGTTGTCAGAGGAAGATCTTATAGGTGTGAATGAGGAACCATTTGTCATATAGCAAGAATTGCCCAGCTTTAAAACAAAAATGCAGTAACTGTGGCAATATTGGGCATTTTGCCAAAGTGTACAAGAAAAATTGAGGTGGTGTGAAATGCGTATTGGAGGATGAGGGGCAAAATGATGAAGAGAAGGTGCACTATGATGACAGTTCTGGTAATGTTTTGAATCTCTCCAACAAGTTAATCCTCAACATAGGAGATGACGTCACTATAAATAAGCCTGAATGCATGCTAACTCTGGGTGGCATTTAAATAATAAGAATTGCTGATTCGGGCTCATTCTATACTATCACTAATGAGAGATTGTGTATGAATACATTTGTAGGGAAGGTTGGTGACAGTTTGTATGAACCAGATATACATCCTCAGGGGTATTCTGGAGAAAAAAATCGATATGTTGGGGTACAGATGGTTTACATTTAAATTCAGAGGTAGAAGTGCACATGCAAAATTGTGTGTGGCAAAAAAGGGTCCACCTGTTTTGGGTTGGATCGACCAACGTAAATTGCATATTATTTTGGACCCCAACAGCAGTGACCAAGTAAAGGTTGTGGATGAAGGAGGGAATGTAGCCACACGTTATTGCGAGAATTTCCAAATGTATTTGTATGGCATTAGGAAGCCTGAATAATTTTGAACATCGCATTGCCCTAAAAAGAGAATGCTGAACCTAAAGTACATAAAGTAAGAAATATTCCTGTTATGCTTAGAGAGGAGGGATCTGTTGAGTTGAACAAACTAGTTTCAATTGGGGTTATTGAGTCCATGGAATGTTCCGAATGGATTTCTACATTAGTTGTGACACAACGTAGCAACGGTAAGATCTATCTATGTGTGGATTTAAGCCATCTAAACAATAACATTGTCATTGACCATTTTCCGTTACCAAAGATTAACAAGAGGGTAAGTAGTTTAAAGTGTGCTAAATAATTTTTCACTATTGATTTATTGGCAGCCTACCATCAGATTTCCCTAACACCTGATTCTATGAAATTCAATGCCTTCATAACTCCAATTGGATGTTTCCAATTTAAAAGGATTCCTTTCAGTCTGGCATCAGCAGCCGCTGTCTTTCAGAGGTTAATGTTCAATCTTTTTAGCAAAAAATCTGGAATTAGTCCTTTCCAGGATGATCTCCTTGTATTCGGAGAAGAAAGAAATGTTCTCGATGCCAGGTTAATGAAAGTCATGGAGATCCTAGGTAACAATGGTCTCACTAGAAAACTTAGTAAATGTAAGTTTGCAGAAGAGAAGGTGTCATAATTAGGACATGAGATCAGGATGGAAGGTGTTAAACCCAAGGCTTCTTTAGTCAATGCCATCAAAGAAGATCCAGCTCTGAGCTGTAAGGATGAATTAAGGTTCTTTTAAGGCCTTATAGAATATTGTTCAAAGTTTGTCCCACATTTTGTAGGAAGGAGTTTTCACATGAGGCAAGTATTAAAAAATAATGTGAAATTTAAATGGTCTACCTATTGCCATGAGGAATTTCAGTTGCTCACTTCAACCATTGACAAGGTGCAAGCATTGGAGTGTTTTGATCCTAATTTAGACAGCTCTATCACTACTGATGCCAGGGGAAAGGGTATTGGAGCTGCTTTATCCCAAAGAGACAAGGATGGAAAGGATTTGATTGTTTCTTTCTCATCTCGGGCTTTAACTCCAACGGAAGAAGAATACCCTGCAGTTGAGAGAGAAGGAGAGGGATGTGTTATGTCCTTCCTGGTTGTGGGGTTGCTAGGCAATGTACTAGGCTGTGTTCTAGCACTGGAATGTGGACTGGGGAGAGGCAGCTTTACTGCTGGACACAGTATTGTGAAGAGGTTACTACTGGTGGCTCCAGACATTAAACTTGTGTACTTGAATCTGTGTCCTGTCATGTGTACACAACACTTTACACTAGCAAACTCTGTCGTAAGAGGATCCAGCCCCTCTCATTGGAGGGTGAGGAGAAATGTAAGTATAGAGCCAAGCGAGATCTCCAGTTGGAAATTGTGAATGGTAAAAAAGTGGGGAGTTACACCTAGGTGTTGGAGGAGAACTCCTTGGAGGATCACCACCTCAAGGGGCTTGTGTGTCACAGCGACCTGGAGAGCTATGCTGGCAGACGTTTAGTCTACTGGTAGGATCCAACGAGCTGGACATGTTAAAGGGGAGGGACCAGACAAATCGCGATCTACTGGTCTGGAGAATGGCGGTTGTCCCATAAAAGCATTTATTACAGGCCCAGTAGCAAGAACCACTAAATCTTCTGAGCACAAGAGACTTCCAGATTTTCTGAGTGCCAAATACAAGACCAAAATTGGATTCTGCAACATACAAGCTATATATGTCATAGGAAATCTGTGTAGCCATCATCCTCAGCAAGGGGACAGAGAAATGTCTAATTGAGGGAAGCCATTCAACAGCAGACTCATGACAGCCAGGTTAAAAGTCAGAAAGATCAACATCATCATTATCCATCACCAACAAATGACGCAGAGAACATTCAAGGGCATATTTCACCAACAGATGCAAGCTGGGCTTGAAGCCATGCTAAACCACAACTTGAAGATTAAAATAGGAGACTTGAATGCTGAAGTGGGAAATGACAACACGAACCATGTCAGCCATGTGAAACGAAGGTTGTGGAACAATGAACGACAATGGAGAAAGACTGTTGGAATTTTGGCGCACAAATGATCTGGTCATAACTTGGACTCTCTTTCCCCACCGTAATATTCACAAACTAACTTAGTGCTCACCCAATGCCAGACACAGAAACCAAATTGATATCCTGATAAGCGTCACCTGGTGACACTCACTGGAAGATGTCAGAGTGAGGAGGGGAGTGGACGTCGGCAGTGATCACCAATCTGATAAATGTTCTTGTGAAGCTGAAGCTCAGGAAAACAGAACGCAAACCATCAGGATGACACCACTTGGAGGTGTCACAATTACAGGACCCCAAGACCAAGAAGGCATTTGTCTTACAAATCAAAAAACAGGTTCCACCTCCTGGCAGACATGGAAGATCAGATTAAGCCAGCTCCAAATGCAGTTAACAACAAATAGGAACTTGTCTCTTTAGTATAAACGAACAGCAATTAAACATGCCTAGGACCAAGACAAGGAAGTGGAAAGAATGGATAAGACAAGACACATGGCAAATTATTGAAGGCAGGAGGGCAGCAAACAAGAAACTCATGAAGGTGAAGCTGAGAGGCTGCAGGAGAAGTGCAAGCAACAGCACATAGATGCAAACAGAGCTGTCAAAAGAATGATTAGAGCAGACAGGCGTACATGCATAACCTTGCCAGCTAAAGAGAGGAGACAGCCAGTAGAGAAGAGATGGGGAAAGTCTTCAAGTACACAAAGATAATCTGTGGTAAATCCTGTGCAACATACACACCTCTAACACGGACAAGCAAATCAGACTACTCACAACAAAGAAAGAGCAGGAAGCACTCTGGGCTGAGCACTTCAAACAAGTCTTTAAGAGACCAGTAGCAACAAGTGAAGCTGACATCCGAGAAGCCCAGACAGACTTGGATATGAACACAGCCCCACCACGGAAAGAAGAAATCGTCACTGCCATACGATCCCTCAAGAACGCAAAAGCTCAGGGCCAGGACACCCTGAATGCAGAAATGTTCAAAGCAGACCCTGAAACATCAGCCAAGATCCTCCAACCACTCTTCACAATGATTTAGGAGGGAATGAAAATACCAGATGACTGGAACCAAGGCATCATCATCAAGATTCCAAAGAAGGGAGTAACAACCAACTATAACAACTAGTGTGAAATCACCCTTCCATGAATCCCGAATAAAATCCTGGGGAAAATCATTATACAGCACATTCCTGATACCATGGGCAAGCAGTTAATAAAAGAACAGGTTGTGTTCCGCAAGGGCAGATGGTGTATTGATCAGATCCTCACTCTACCCAACATCATAGAACAACTATACCTCAGCTTCATTGATTTTGAGAAAGCCTTTGATACTGAAAGCCTATAGCATACTGCAGCAGACAGATCTCCTCATCAAGAGCTTCTATGAATTTGACCTGCAATGTGGGACACAGTGAGAATAGCTTTGAAGTCAAGACCGGTATGAGACAGGGGTATGTGATGTCAGCATTGCTCTTCAACCTAGTCATCGGATGGGTGATGCGGCGCGCAACTGAAGGCCGGGCCAGAGGCATCAGATGGACCTTATTCTCTATGGTGGAGGATCTTGACTATATGGATGACCTAGAATTGCTTTCTCACATACATCAGCATAAGTATATGCAGAAAAAGACATCTCATCTCAACTTCTATGCACAGCAAGTAGGCATCAAGATCAACACGAAGAAATCAGAAGTCATACTACTCAACATTCCAAACCCTCACCAATCAAGGTGGATGAAGAGGCCCAAGGGCCTGATTACGAGTTTGGTGGTCAAACCATGTCCAGCCCCCCAGTAGCCCACAGTGCTGACGGTCTATAAACCGTTGTATTACAAGAATCACGGTGCCAGCAGTGTGGATGCAGCAATGGTGTGCAACGTTTCCAATTATATTGATGCTTGTGCGTGCATTTTGACTGCATATGTGTCCGATGCACAAAAATGCATGATACATGTGGAAAAATACCATCTACCCATTGTCGAAGTCCGGCCCATACTTGGGCAGTTCTGGCAATGTGTATGTTGTACAAAAAGGACTCACCTGTAGATCGCCGCAAACAGGGTCGTATTCCTCTAGGTGAAGATCCTGCAGCGAAGGGGGGAGCTGGAGAAAGGGATTCACGTCAAAATCTGCCTGGAAGAACAAGAAAGGGGTGAGTACGCACCCCAAATCCTTCATTACCACCACCTTGAATCAGGCCATCGGACCACTGAGGTCAGCTCGTGGAGAAAACAAATCGTAATACAGACGGCGGTCAAACTCCCCTGTACTACCCTATGGCGATTGCCTTTCCCTGACCGCGACGAGCCCAGCGGTCGGTGGTCTGCTGGTGGTCTCAGCGGCTCAGCCACAGACTTCACAAAGCCAATCCGCCCAACTCGTAATACGGCAGTCGGACCACCGAGCTCTCCACAGTCGGACCGCCACTACAGCGGTACAGCGGTACAGCGGTCCACTGACTGCCAAACTCGTAAAAAGGCCCCTAGTCATAAAAGAATAGTTCAATCACCTAGACAGTAATATCAGACATGTTAGAAGGGCAGGCAATGACTCCAAGAGCAGACTGAACAAGGCCAGAAATGCCTTCAAAATGCTGAAAAATGTGTGGTGGTCATCTAATTACAGCATTAATACCAAGCTGAGGCTTTTCCATAGCTGCATTCTGTCCACACTCTGGATGTTGATCAGAATGTGGGCGGATGAAGAAAAATGACCTCATCAAACTCTCAGCCTTCCACACCATTAACCTTAGAAGAATCATGCTCATTTTCTGTCCGCGAAGCATCTCCAACCAGGAACTGCTCACCAGATGCAAGCGAGAGAGCATGTATGCCATCATTATGAGAAAAAGATGGAGATGGATAGGACACACAATCAGAAGAGAATAAGGTTCCATCACAAGAACAGCTCTCCACTGGACCCCAGAAGGCAAAAGGAAGTGAGGCAGCCCAATGACACCTGGAGGGGAACTGTGGAAACAGAAATTAAAGACCCTGAACCACAGCTTTGGCACCATACAGAAACTTGCCCAAGACAGACAGAAGTCGAGGTCCTTATTTGTTGCCTTACATGCCAGTCAGCATGACAGGCAGTAAGTATGTTGGAGCAGATCCACTCATATGTGTATGTACACATGTTTATTGGCCTTGGTGAATCCGGCCCTACAATTTTTCAATGTAAAGATATGCCTATGAACCAAACTGGTGCTATGGCAACTAGTAATGCATTAATAGGCAGACAAATTTAGCAAGTAAATAGTGCTGGATGAAGTTGCTTGAATTAATTATAACCAAGGGCATTTTCTATGGGTAGGACTCTAGTATTTAGTTTTTCAGCATATTGCACCATTACAGAAAGGAACCAGGGGTATGCAAATTTGTATTCATCCTCTACCAAAAGGAGCCTAATGACAATGTTTTTGTGCCAAATCAATGGTTTATGTATAAGTAAAAAACCTGTGTTTTTACTTTACACTTCACCTCACTTTCACCTGGAAATGTACTTTTTTCTTGTTTTGACTATGAAACTCTGTTGCATTAAATTCTGTGGTTTTTCTCAGGATTTTAGCTGTTTTGCCTTGTTTCCCTTGCTTTACTGACTGAGTCTTCAGTGGCAGCCATCTTTGGTGGGCAATGCTCTGATTGCTGGGAGTGTACAGAGTAGTTGTACATCTGTATAGACAGAGGTGTTCAACTGTCACACTAGAACTGTGCCTAGTGACAAAGTTCTTCCTATTGAATGAATTGTTTTATTCGTAAATGATGAACATGTATTTTTAAACTAACTTTGCACTGCATGACATTTCCCATGAAAATGTGCTTTTTACCTGTTCTGACTCCGTAAATTTGTTGCATTTTTTTTGTCACATTAAATTCAGTTTTTTTCAAAGTGGCTTTTACTGTCTACCTTATTTCCCTCACTTTACCGGCTAACTTCTTCAGCAGTAGCAATCTTGGGTGGTTTTTTTTGCTCAATGTTAGTTGCTCCGAATGCTGGGAGCTCTTCGAGCATGTGAAGACCCATGGACGCTTACATTAAAAGAGGCATGGGTGTCAATTCACGAAATTGGCAGGGGTAGCGAAAGCAACACCACATGTCTTTCGACTCCCAGATTATGTCATAGTAAGTGACTTTACAAGACCTTTAAGAGACAACAAGATCTGGACACAACGTACCCATACTAATTGTAATACTAAGAACTGCATCTACCTTATCGAATGCCTGTGTCCCCTCAGGTACGTCGGTATGACTACCCGGCCTGTAAAGACTAGGATTATCAAACACCGGAGCAACATTAGATGCCAGAAAAACACCACAAAAGTGAGTACTCACTTCATATCTCATCCACACAGGCCAGAGGATATATACTGGACGGTGCTAGAAACCAACACAACCTGGAGCACAGAGAAACTGTTTGAAATGGAACAGCGCTGGATTTTTCGCCTCTCCTCCCAATCTCTTGGACTAAATGATGACATACCTTGGAACGAACTAAATACCTGAGCAGCAGAAGTTGAACACAATACCAGTTCTGCACCTGTACAGTGCCCATTCTAGACTCCGACACTGAGAGAGAACCTAGCCTCCACATACTCTAACATGGTGTGTACCTTTTCCATCACCTAGTCTAAGTTTTTCCTTTTAATAACAAGGGGGAACCGTTACATCACCTATAGGGGTAGTGGCCCCTACCGCTAACTCTGCACAACGATAAGAGACAGGAATATTACTTCACTATGGAGGACCGCACCTTACATCTAGATGAACCACTCTCGGTTTGTGTCTTACATTAAATGAACAGGACATTATGGGCAATGACAACATTATGACTGGCAGATCACCGCTCCAGATACATTTAACTGAACAACATTTTTGATACCCCCACTCAAAGATGTCCGCCATGTTCACCGCCTTGCCTCACACTGCCAAATACGGGTGGGCGTCGACGTGACCCATGTGACTCACGCTACTCAGTTACCATCATGGCCGCTCTGTCCCAGTAATCCAGGTTGGATAGAGCAGGGTAGGTCTGACGGCAGTGTCCGGTCAAGTCAACAAGTAAGTGGTGCAGGGAGGGGGGTGAGTTCCCCTTCTCATGACTCCGCATCCTCGTATCACGTGTCATTTGGGCACGGGGTCAGGGTCACCTCTCCAGCAGGGTTAGCATGTAATTATTGTATACTATTATCCCGATCAAGCCCAATACGTGGGAGCGGTAAATAACTTGTATCATGAGTCATTCAGGCACAGGGGTCAGGGTCACCTCTTCAGCGGGGACAACATGTAAATATTAAATATTACGTTCCCGATCTAGCCCAATACGTGGGACCGGCAAATGACTCTACTACTTCAGTAAGCGGGTGTCACAAACAATTCCAACGATAACCGAGCACGCTCCAGTGGAGCCGAGTACAAAGGGGAGTCCTTCACGATTGCCTAACACCACTGGGCACTCAAGGGAGATTCTAAACACATGGGCGGAACCAATACTTACCCCAGGGTACTCACTTTGACCATGCGAACCGTCTATGTGCTTGTCATTAGCATGTCATCAGTACATGCTTGTCATTATGTATGGACAGGGCTACTTAGTCACACACGCATGTAGCTCTTTTAATCCAGGGAGGCACTCACTATGTAGAGCATTGCGCCATGTGGGGGGTACAAGTTGGCATGTCAAGTACCACACAGCGCAGGCACTTCAATACTACTTACAACACCCCTAAAAAAGTACACCTGCCCGTAATGCCAACTGGTTCCTCTTCTGTTATGTCTTCTGAAGGTGTCCCTCAGTGTGGCAGGGACCCTCCAATCCACCTATGAAGCACCAGACACCTCTAATTGAGGTAAGTTATTAAATGGCCACTACGCATTTTCACCTATATGCATTTAATAAGGCGAGTGCTTTCCAACTACACACAGGGATGTCCTCTCACTACCTGATGTACGCAAGCAGTTTCTAGTTTTTAACCTTTGTCAGTAATTTCTTATTTTAATCCTGACACTCACAGCACCACTTGTGATAAGGAGTGACGACCCTACTGCGATAGACGGCAGTTACACATCACCCTGTCCAGTAGGAATTGAAAATACACTACTGTTTCTGTATCAACTACAGCACATATTGTGGTACACCGAGTTCTTAGGTCGCTTGTTTTTCTTCCACCTTTTGTTTCCCATTTCCCTAGGTGGATTTACTTACCGGCACCCCAGCAGGGGATTCCGGCACACATTATTAGGTCTCCCTTGAGTAGCAAGAGTACACCTAGCCCCGAAAGGGGATACATTGATTTTTTAGGTCCTGAAGAAGTGCCACCCGACGGTGGGGCTTAGATGGCACGAAACATGTTGACCACATGACACTAGCGACCTCTTTTGACTAGTAGCTACCCTGGTACCTAAGGACGTCAAGATAGCACCACTGTTTTTACCTAGTCCTGGGGCCCTTCTCTGAATAAATTGATAGGTTTGCGTTCCAGAGCCTAGTTTAAGTCACCTTTGACACACTAGACTCACCACTTAACCGCCTACTTTCACTCATCATTATGGCATCTTCAGATCAAAAGATCTCCGAAAAAGCAGCCCCCAGGCCCGTCAGGCATTGGATGCGCCGGCCAGACGAGGAGCACCCAATGATGAAGCATGATACCCTAACTGGTGTGTGAGGGCATTAAGATTTGTAATACAGATCTCCTAGCGACACATACTCCAGCCACATAGTGCAACTACTTGCGTCTATCTGGCAGAGGAACTACTCCCCCTTTTTGATAATTATTTTACAAGACCTTTGACATAGTGACAACACAGGAAGTAACATCATGCAAACTTTGCCCCTCCCCATGACATCACATAAAGTGACATCCCATGGCTTTTAGCCTGCTGCAATCACAGGAAGTGAGACATCTGACCTTTGTATAGTTACATTATGCATAAGCAAACATCTTATTAAAATCCTATGGAAGATGTTCCCACATACATTGTCAGCATCAGACAGTATCTTCAGATATAGGGTTTTTTCCCATTATCAGGGACGTAGGAAGGTCACGTCCCTGGCTCATTGCATCACGCCTTTAACCCCACTGCCATCACATTAGACTGACTGGTGCAGGCTTCTAGTGCCTTGACCTTTCCCTGTGTTTTTGCATAGGGTTGAGATAATGCAGCATTAGTTAAGACATTTTTAAAATACTGTACAACAGTGGAAAAAAATTCTGGCCAAGTTGAAATCACCTAATATCAAATAAAATCACCTCAGTTTTTCACTCTTTCATTTTTCTGCCTTGTATTTATCCCCCAATTGTCTCCTACATTGTTGTATACTCTTATCTACCCTTCACTCTCTCCTATTCTTTCATATGCAACTGTTCTCTTCTCACCTGTTAGAATCTCAACATTTCCCAGTTCCCTTGCCACACTTTTAAATATTTCCCCTCTCTCACTATTATGTTATCCCCTCTGTACAGCTTTTATTATGTGACTTGCTAACCCTTAATATTTCCTCCTCTTGCCTCCTGTATCACCCTGTCCCATTCACTTTCACACGTTCTCCCTTTGTAACAATCGCACAGCTTTCTAAATGCTCATTTACTTTTCTTCACTTCTTCAGCCTCACCTTTTGCCTAGTACCATTTGACTCGCATCTAACTATCACCTTGAGTCCATCTCCCTACTTTTTTAATTTCTTACCATCCCTACTAGAATTCCTCTTAACTAATCCCTTGCTGACCCTCACACCTTTCCAATGCACTAAATACTCCCAATTTTCTCCACCAATCACTCCTTTCATCCCCCCCTCTCTGTTACTTTTCTTGGAACACCATTATCCACGCCCAAATCTCTCCTTTCTCTCTTCCCCACTTCAAGTAATGCCCAGTAATTTTACTTTGTATCAGACCCCACCTCCACTCCGCTATCTCATCTTCACCTTCAGCAAACTCCACATTTTCTCCACTTTTTCCTTCCTTTCTCCCACTCTCCTTGTTCATACCTAATACACACCTCTCTTTTGCATGCCCCTGGACCGATTCCCAGTGATCTGGAACCCCACCCCCCCCACTTTCGAATCTCCATCACTACTGTTACTTCACCTAACCACCTGTCACATGCCTAACAGTACTTCTTCCTGCGATCTAATCTGTCACCCTCTATTTCCCATCAATTCTCACTTCTTTGCTATTCCACACCCTGCATTTCATGCGCTATACTTTTGTTACAACTGCCAAGCCCTATTTGAGGAACTAGTAGGATTTTGGAGATGCCTAAAGACCTGTATAGGTAATGTTGGAGGTATGTGCAATTTGGGTGGTTCTGAGTGATTTGAGCTATCAAGGCTAAAGCTTACAGACTGGCAGGGGCTTTGCTGGAAGGCAGGCCAAAATTAGGGGTGGGCGGAATTCACTGAATTTACATAAAAATTCTGTGAGATTCTGTGGAGTTCCGCCAATAGGCGTAAATAGGCACATTGCACTTCTATCACTGTGATTAAGCACCAGAAGACTTGGCAGGAGGTCCTGGTCTGTACTAAGAGACCATCCACTGGAGGGAGCTCCACAGTGTCAGGGTAGCTGGGTGGGGCGGCCGCCCAAGGCGCCCTGCCAGTTCCATTTTCTGAGGGAACCACTCCCTTCTGGAGGATACAGAGGCCCAGATAGAGGGGCCACAGTCGGAGGACCAGTGGAGAAGGGATTGCCAGTGCTGAGATCAGAGACCCCCAAGACTGACCCTGGTGAGGTCACTTTTTGACCTGTGGTGGTCCGGCCACTGTCTCAGAGACATAGGGCTAGAGACCTGCGTCAGGTGTTGTGTGTTTCTTGCATGGCCCATTGTCATCTTTCCTATGTTAGCCTAATTGTGCACGCTGTATGCCACTTTTATTTTGCACATGTTGCTACATAACACACTTACCTATGAGCCACCTTGTATTTTCACACAGAACCTGCACGTTTTCGTATTTTGTTCCTTTCCTGGGATTTAGTCTGAACACCCTAGACAAGGTCAAACAACAATGCCCCTTGTTATTCTCTCTGGTCAGACACTCGCACCTAGACATAAGAAAATGCAGCTGCTGTTTGCGAGCGCATATGCCTTGTCATATGACTGAGGACAGGGGTTAAAAAACACACACCGAGCGAAGGGCCTGAAGCAAGAGTGCTGTGTCAGCTGAGATGTAGAACATCCACCTATGTATGCAAATGAATGGGGTCCACCGCTAATCTCAGAGATCTTTAATGTATAATCACTTAACTTCAGTAGAAGGGGGGGAGTTTAGGCTAATCTGTCTTATAACATGAAAGGGTTTTTTCATGGTAT
This sequence comes from Calotriton arnoldi, assembly GCA_963921515.1. Taxonomy (NCBI): domain Eukaryota; kingdom Metazoa; phylum Chordata; class Amphibia; order Caudata; family Salamandridae; genus Calotriton; species Calotriton arnoldi. The sequence goes on from CAWUFW010020024.1 coordinate 64,997, forward strand.
ATGGCTTGTGGACCATGATACTGATATTTTTGTATGCATTTGTTGTCTAATTGTGGCGCAAATACTGCATCTGAGAGCACAATAGTTTAAAATAAGTATTATAAACTTCCTTTGTGTCGCTTGTTTATCTTATTGTGAGTGAGAAAGCGAAAGGATGTGTTCTGTTACAACAATCCCTAGGAGGATCAAGAGTGTGGTGTTCTGGGGTGCCAACTCACTCCTTTCTCTGCAAAGGTTAGAAGGGCAAGTGAGGACTATAGCTAGTCGGACTCTGGCTCATAGATAATGAGGAGGTATGGTGACTCAGCCCCCCTACATGCTGATGTTCTATGGTCCCAAGCATAGTTTTGTTCCTGAGCAGAATCCCTGCAACACGGACAGACCCCTGCATGGCACAGACAGAGTGTGTTACCGTTGAGGGCGTGGTGGTTCCTCCTAGAAGTCTTGGCTCACCAGGCAAATGTTCAAGCTCAGGGTACAGTCACTGGGCTGAGTGACCAGTATCAGGCTACCACCCCTGAACTGGTGGGAGGTAGAGTGGAAGTAGGGTGCAAAACAAGCAGGAGTCAGAGAGCCCTGGATAGCCTAACGTGTTATTTCCACCAACACACATGACTAGGGACGTTACCTTATGGCCTTCGATTCCTATTTTTACCATTAACTTTGATAGGTTAGGACAACTGAATGCCTTATTGTTTCAAAAGGATGTGGCATTAACATCTGCCCATGAAACTTGTGATCTTCAAGTTGCTAGATCTTCCTCTGAAATACAATTGCTCTTGTACACAAAACTGCTGCAGCATTTTGGTGAACTTGGGCACCGAATATTTAATGCTTCAAATACTGCGGGAGTGGTACACTTTTTTTGAAGCAATTTGGGCTGACTTTGTTAGCACATTTCAGACTGTATTCAGAGTGATTACATACTTTTCACACTGGTTTCCAGTGTATTTGGTGGTATATCACTAGTGTTATTCCTGATTGTTGGAATTTTAGTCCTATTTTTGTTGCTCCGCAATGGATGTTCCACCTCAGGACAAAGGGTTATGGAATTACCACATGTCCTGCTGTATCTTTGCTTTAGGAACTGAATGACAACTGGTCTTTGTCCTGTAGACCTATATGCTTACAATGTGTAACAATGGTTACAATGTTTTCAGCCCATGTTCCACTGTCATCCCATGTTCCACTGTCTGCAGTGCTCTTTTGAGGGTGCACTGGACTTATGGCTTGTGATGCAAATGGTTCAATCAATGGCTATAGATCTGCAGGTGCCTCCGCTGAGGGCTAATTTTCAGTGCTGCAGGATGCTTATTATGAGCCATTTCTGGATGCCTCAGCTCCTGGATTCCTAGATCTTGGCTCTTCCACTACAGTTACACTGCCGGCTGGCACACCGTCAGCATCTGCTGATTGGGTTGGATATGACCATGTTTGTTCTTTTGAACTTGCTGTCCAGGCTACTGTGGAAACATCGTCTGTGGATGCAGGTTACTTCCTGGATCCCACTGACTCTCTGAACATTGGATACATTTTGGGAGCCTCCTAGATTTTTTATTTTGTCCCTTATTTATACATCAAATTGATTTTTATTCAGTTTTATTATTCACTTGCTTTTTATTGACATTTTGCATTGCTATTATGGCTTTCATTTGCTTTTGTTATTAAAGTACATTTTATAATTATTTAATAGAAAATTTTAGGCTATTTTAATGCTTTTGGTTTGAGGAAAGTCTCACCAGCCAAAGAGACGGTGTTGTAAGGTTTAACAGGGCCCGCCTCAGAGTCTCCATTTCAGCTACAAGTTTTAACTTGACATCTTTTTCTAATGGGGACTTTTCGCATGCTTTGCACTTACACGATAATGTACTTAGAAGTAATTCTGCATGAAGCACATTTCTTAGTAAGAGTTATTATCACGTTGCCTGTACACTCTTTTCAAGGCTAGGAATGTTGAATGTGATCCCTTGCATTTGGTTGTCCAGTTGGAGGCAGCTCTAAGGCTCCAGACTAACCATCACATCAGCTCAACACCTTTGACATAGTGTGATTAGAACAGTGCTTTATTATATAAACTGCATCTGAGACAAATGCAGCAGAGGAGCACTTTTGCAGGGATTACCCTGGAACGTTGTGCACTGTGATGAAGATGCAGCCCTGCTTACTCTAACCTTTATCCTGCAAAGGACAATAGCCTGCTTTACACCAGATTGGCTTCCTGACACATCATACAGAGGTATGGGGGTTGGGATATGGCAGAGGGTGCACCTACTATGCTCTCGATAGTCTAGGTAGTATTAGATAGAGTGTAAATATGATCATAATCACACAGTAATGTTATAATGGTTGAGCTGTTTATCTTTTTCATCATTCTTGTAATGCTGGTGTGTACAAGAAAACGATTGTTCCAATAAATTTTTGAAAAGTCGATTTGTATCATTTGTATCTTTCTTCTGTTTCCCTTGGTCATGCAAAAGTAAGCAATGAAAGGGTAGATCTGTATTCATGATTTCCTTGGGGAAATGTCATGTTGGCCATGTTCTGAGGTTGCAGATGCCATCTGGTAGGCTGGTATGGTTAGGGGTTCAGATGGGGCACAGTGAGCTAGCTACAAATTGGGCCAACATACTCTGATGATATGTGTGGACTCAGTCCCTAAATTCTGACTGTTATGTTGTCCCGATACACACTCCTACTTAATTCGTAGGAACTGTATGACAGACAGTGGGCTCTGTTTGTTGCTGTCTATGGCCAGAGTTTCCTTGGGTCGGAGACAGAAGTCTTATCCAAGAGGGTGATGGGCCACATCACTTTATTGGCCACGGTGTTACTATAAGCCTACTGGGATGCATCGGTGAACAAGTTAAGGTTAGGTGCAGCACAGCTGGGGTCCACAGATGAGGAGAAGGGTTCTCCGTGGGACAGTCCAGTGGCTCAGGAGAGTATATTCAGAGTGATTCAACTGAGTTCAGAGAGGTGTAGAAATGACAAGTGATCCTGCAAAACAGGGCCTTCGTCCAGGTTACATCGCCTAAGCAGGGAAGCCCATCAAGGTATTGATTAGTGTACCCTGGCTTTTGGCTGTAGGAGGTTTCTGTTCGACTTGACCCTTTCTGCAGCGTCATTCCCTGACTTTTTGTCTTCACTCCTCCATTTTTGATAAAGTCATTTTGTTGGTCTTAGGACTTTGTGTACTTTACTACTTCTAACCAGAGCTAAAGCGCTTGTGCTCTCGTCACTAAACATGGTAACATTGGATTATACCCAATTGGCATATTTAATTTACTTATAAGTCCCTGGCAAAGTGGTACTACATGTGCCCAGGACCAGTAAAAAAATGCTACTAGTGGGTCTGCAGCACTGATTGTGTCACTCACTTAAGTAGCACATTACACATGTCTCAAGCCATCCATTACAGATCCTGTGTGTGGAGTTTAAACTGCCATTTCTATGACAAACATCCCTGTTCTCCTCCCTCTCCGAGAGGGGGTTTTGGCCCACATTGTGACTAGGTTCACAATGCAAAGAGGTTACCCTATGATGAAGCATGCCACCTTCGGGTGGGGGAGGAGAACAGTCCTAGAAAAGGGACACACCAGCACTCCTCCAAATCACTTAGAGCCAGGTGCCTTATTTGTTGTTTTTGATTTCCTATTCATGCCTTAATAGCTTTCTTTGCACTTTGTAGGCATTATCGGATTGGTTTTTTCAACATAATCTATTTAGTCATTATGATAAAATTCTAAATGTTGTAATAAACATTGCAAGTTATAAATAAAGTTAATATACAAGAGCTATGCTGTATTTTACTACTAAACAGGCAGCCACAAACGCAGTTACCTTGCAGAAAACAGGGTCATGATGTGAATGGTGCAGCAGGTGCAGTAGCAATGGCCCCAAATGTTGTCAGAACTCCTCTAAACATATAATATTGCTATATTTGACTATTAAACAGGCAGTCACAATTGCAGTTGACTTGCAGTTAAAAGGGATTTGATTGCAATGGTGCAGCAAGAGCAGTAGCACGGGGGCCACAAGCTCTAGTAACCCCACTAAACCCAGATTATTGCTATAATTTAGAACTAAATAGGCAGCCACAAGTGCAGTTACCTTGCAGACAACAGGGTCATGATTTGAATGGTGCTGCAGGTGCAGTGGCACTGGACCCAAAAGTTGTCAGAATTCCTCTAAACACCTAATATTGTTATATTTTACTACTATACAGGCAGACACAATTGCAGTTATCTTTCAGTTAAAAGGGGCTTGATCTGAATGGTGCACCAGGTGCAGTGGCTCCGGGGCCAAAATACTAGGGACCCCACTAAACGCAGAATATTGCTACATTTTACAACTAAACATACAGTCACAATTGCAGTTATCGCGCAGGCACTAGAGCCATGATTTCAATGATGATACAGATGCAGTGGCACCCGGGCCAATAGTTGTCAGAACTCCTCTAAACACCAAACATTGCTATATTTGACTACTAAATAAGCAGTCACAAGTGCAGTTACCTTCCAGGCAATAAGGTCATGATTTCAATGGTGCAGCAGGTGCAGTGACTCCGGGGCCCAAAGCTCTAGTAACCCCTCTAAACACCAAATATTGCAATATTTTACTACTAAACAGGCAGTCACAAATGCAGTTACCTTACAGGCAATAAGGTCATGATTTGAATGGTGCAGCAGGTGCTGTGACACCGGCGCCAAACGTTATCATAAATCCTCTAAACACCAAATATTGCTATATTTTATTACTCAACAGGGAGTCACAAATGCAGTTATCTTTCAGGCACTAGGGGCATGATTTGAATGGTGCTGCAGGTGCAGTGACACCGGGCCCAAAAGTTGTCAGAACTCCTCTAAACACCTAATATTGCTATATTTTACTACTATATAGGCAGACACAATTACAGTTATCTTTCAGTTAAAAGGGGCTTGATTTGAATGGTGCACCAGGTGCAGTGGCTCCTGGGCCAAAAGTACTAGGGACCCCACTAAACGCAGAATATTGCTATATTTGACTATTAAACAGGCAGTCACAATTGCAGTTGACTTGCAGTTAAAAGGGATTTGATTTCAATGGTAAGCAAGAGCAGTAGCACGGGGGCCACAAGCTCTAGTAACCCCACTAAACCCAGATTATTGCTATAATTTAGAACTAAATAGGCAGCCACAAGTGCAGTTACCTTGCAGACAACAGGGTCATGATTTGAATGGTGCTGCAGGTGCAGTGGCACTGGGCCCAAAAGTTGTCAGAACTCCTCTAACCACCTAATATTGTTATATTTTACAACTATACAGGCAGACACAATTGCAGTTATCTTTCAGTTAAAAGGGGCTTGATCTGAATGGTGCACCATGTGCAGTGGCTCCGGGGCCAAAATACTAGGGACCCCACTAAACGCTGAATATTGCTACATTTTACAACTAAACAGACAGTCACAATTACAGTTATCTCGCAGGCACTAGAGCCATGATTTCAATGATGATACAGATGCAGTGGCACCCGGGCCAATAGTTGTCAGAACTCCTCTAAACACCAAACATTGCTATATTTGACTACTAAATAAGCAGTCACAAGTGCAGTTACCATGCAGGCACTAGGGTCATGATTTCAATGGTGCAGCAGGTGCAGTGACTCCGGGGCCCAAAGCTCTAGTAACCCCTCTAAACACCAAATATTGCAATATTTTACTACTAAACAGGCAGTCACAAATGCAGTTAGCTTACAGGCAATAAGGTCATGATTTGAATGGGGCAGCAGGTGCTGTGGCACCGTGGCCAAACGTTATCATAAATCCTCTAAACACCAAATATTGCTATATTTTATTACTCAACAGGGAGTCACAAATGCAGTTATCTTTCAGGCACTAGGGGCATGATTTGAATGGTGCAGCAGGTGCAGTGGCACCGGGCCCAAAATTTGTCAGAACTCCTCTAAAAACATAATATTGCTATTACATGAATTAAATCTATTATTTTCCTCTTTCATTTCATTTTTCAAATTTTTGCCATTACTTACCTGCACTATACCACTAGTAACAGCAAAATATATTGCCTTTTTGTACATAAACAAGTCATAACAGACTTTCTGTAACTTATATTGTACAACTACTCAGCAAGCTACAACTTACAACAACAAACAGCTTATTATTAATGACATAGGTGAAACCTAAGGCATTTTCCAATGCTTGTTAAAATTGCATTGAATAGCAATTTTACCTTATCAGGGGTCTTAATCTATCGCCCTCCAGGCCCTTCCAAATTTTTCAGGGAGGCACTAACCAACCTGATTGCCTCGCTTACCATTAAGTCAGCCAACTTCAACATCATAGGTGATTTTAACCTCCATTTCGAAGCCAGCCAGGACGGTGATATCGCTAATTTGCTAGATGATCTTGCAGCATGTCAGCTGATACAACTTGTTTCTGGTGGCACACAGTTAGCGGGTCACCTCCTTGATCCAATTTTTTCCAATCTCCATCTTATGAAGGTATCAGCCCCTCTCCCTATGACTTGGATGGACCATTTTCTGATCCCTATGTCCATTTGCTTAGAAGGCCACAAACAGACTTCTGGCCTAGACTCTACTGTCAAATGTCATTGGCACAAACTTGATCCTCAAAAATTTGTAGATTTTCTTCAAACTCCGCGTCTTCTGCTGGCCTCCAATGCAGAGGCAGTGAACAATACTTTTCATGACTGGCTAACCTCTGCTCTACGCCGAGACTAAAGAAGGAGTGAGAAGTCTTTTTGATAGGTACACCCTCGTCTTCCCAAGTACTATGCTTCAACAAACTAAGGGCATCATTACGATGGCGGGCGGACAAAGTCCGCCCGCCACCGTACCGGTAAATGGGACCGACCGCCAGAGGTGCGGCGGACCCGCTGGGCCCATTAGGATGCGACCGCCACCCTGGCGGTTGCATTCCGCATATTCAACATTGTGGCGGGCGGTGCTGTAAGCAGCACCCGCCACAATGTTGAAAATGCATGTTGTGCATTGGCATGCACAACGTGACAGGCACCGCGCAGTGCCTGCCACCTTGTCCATTCCAATGTAGGGGGGTACCATGGGTACCTCCCAAGTGCAGCCGCCCATCCCCCCAACCCCCCCGGGGACCCGCAACGGGCCCCCAAAGTGAACTCCGCCATGGAAAGGCATTCCTCCGCACACATCATAATATGGATGGCGGTGCCTGCAAGACACCGCCACCATTTTATGGGCCTTTTCCGCCCGGCAGGCAATCGTGACGATTGCCTACCGGCGGAAAAGCGGCGGACGGTCTTTCTGTCCGCCGCGGTATCCCCCGCCATGCTAATGTGGCGAGGGTAAATGGCCGTCCGGCGGGGTGTTTTGGCGGGCGGTGGCGATCCGCCCGCCATGCTAATAGGCCCCCAAGAGAGGAGATACCTAAAACTTATCGAAGTGCATGTGTGTAATGTGTCCAAGATCGGTAAGTAACTGCACCCAGATGAATCGGTGCTCACCTTACATTTATCTCAGACCTACATATGAGATCTATCTGTATTAATATGTAGAGAGAGTTTTTATCAATACATATATATGTATAAATATATATATTATTAGGGTCCTCACCCACAGGTACCACCCGTGGCATGCTTCATCATTGGACCCTCACTCACACACAAAATGTTTGTCAGTGGACTCGACGCGTTTGTAAGCGGAGTTCTATGAAATAGTAACTGTGAGAGGAGGCATGGAGTGTGGGTGTGTTAAAATAACCTCCAAATCCTAAATCAAATATTTAATGATCTAGGATTGAGGGCTAGATTAAAAATAAGATTGACGACGCTCTAAGCATTTAATGATCCCAGGTGTCTATTAGGTCTTAGGTCGACATGTTTCAGCCAATAAAACTGCCTCGAAAGGTCATTTGGCTTTCTTCAGGACCATTGTTTTCCCTGCTAAATATAGTGAAAAGCCTATTAGCTTGTGCAATTATATTGTATTAAAAAAGGCATGCACATTTATATACAGACCATACATGAAGGACCCTTTCCTCGTATGGACAGAGCTGAAACAAGAACATTTTCATAATCAAATATTCGGGTGCTCATATCTTAACGTGCACCCCATTTTATGTGCTTTATGTCTTTATCACTCTTTTTCATGTCTTATCCAGTGATATTTCAATGTGCCGATTATTCATGACAAACACGAACATATACTTACAATGGACAGACAATGGTGTACTACACCCATCAACAACACAAACATAAACATAAAATGGAAGTATAGGTTACCTACATGTCTAAGTAATTTTATCTACATCATAGGGAGTTTCAGGGATGGACCGTCCCTGTAGTCACACACTAGAAAAAAGGACACATGAACATTTTTAGAACCTTGTTGGTCGGTTCTTTTACTCATGATTCTGGCACTTCCATATGATTTAAGAGTTATCTTACTTCGTCAAGGGTACGGATCTGCTCATCACTCGAGCAGTGTCCCTGTCTCCCTGCATGTTGAAATCATATGTTCACTTCCTGGTATTTGAACTGGCCGTCATTGGTGCTATGGATCACATGATAATGTATCGTGGTCCGATTTGTGTTCCCGGGTCAGTGATCGTGCCACCTCAGATGTGGTTGGGGCATGTGACCAGAAATCTTGTGTTCATTACGACTAGGTCTTTGGTGGGGAACCGGTCTGCGTGACATGGTCACGTGTTATCGGTACCCCACAAATTATTTTAAAGTGAAAATGTAAATGACCGGAGTTTGTTACAAACATGTCATTGCGGTGATCTAGTTAGTGTGACAAGATACTGGTTTGGAAAGTAAAAATTATAATTAAAAAAGATTTTTCACCCATTTGTTTATTTTACGAGTTTGCGCATGATAACTCGGGTATAAGCCAGGCATGCAATCAGGATCTCTGAAAGTCAGATGTCCTTTCTTTATTGTTATTATACCGCACGGTCATGTCATGTGATATAAAATCTCATAATTAGGTTTTCAAAAGAATATTTCAAGTCATTCTGTCTATGTTATAAAATACAAACTAATATTCTTCTAGTTTGCCCACTAGGGTTTGTCCAGACTGTCTATAACAAGATCATATGTACCCAGGTGTATTGTGGGACATTGAGTTCAAAACGTATGCAATTACTTGTTATTAAAATACTTGTGTTTAAGGACTAAATAGTTTTGTGGGAAGGATTAGTTGTAATTTCTTACTTAGATCCTATTCACTGATTTCTTACATTTTTGCATCCTTTATGTGAGGTGCAGTCACAATATGTTGTTCCAAGGTATATCATCATTTAGTCCTGTTGTGTGTGTAGAGAGTCTATACACCCACCTTTGTTCTTTTTCAAATAGGATGTTTTCAATGTTTCTAGTCTCCTCTGTCACATGTTCCAGGACTGTCCATTTCATGTCATTCGGGGTATGATAGCTCGTTATGAAGTGGTCTGCCATTTTGATAGTGTTGTGTTTGCATTTTATAGTGCTTCTGTGCTCTATAATTCGTGTGCCTACTTTTCTAGTCGGCATAACTATATATTTAAGGTTGTATGGACATATTATCAAATAAATTGCGTATTTGGTATTGTAGTTTGTGTGTTTTCTCAGTTCCCAGGGGGTATGTAGTCCGACATCTTCTGTTTTTGCTGGTGATGTCAAGTGACAGACACTACATTGGCCACATGGGTAGTGTCCCATAATTGGTGGTAGACCAAATAGTGATTGTATCGTTTGTGTCTGTCTTGGATGTTGTGTTGGTCTTGTGTGCACCAGACTATCACGTAAGCTTTTAGCTCTTTTATGTGAGAACAGTGGTAAATCCCACCTTCTGCTTTCTACGTCCAGTATTTTCCAATTATGTTGGATTATTTTTTTTACTTCATTAGACGCTGTATTGTACGTAGTCACACATACCAGTCGTGTCTCAGTTTTTTCTTTCGGATAGGTTTCCAGGAGAGAATCTCTATTATGATTTTTAGCTCATTTTTTTGATTATTTCTTCAGAATATTTCCTTGCTCTTTGTTTATTTGTCAGTGTCTCAGCTTGGTGTTTGAAGTCCTTCATCTGACTGCAATTCCGTAGACGGAGAAATTGCCTGTACGGTAGATTCTCCCGCAATGGTCTTGGGTGACAGCTATCAAATCGAATAAGGTTGTTTTTCCCTGTCAGTTTTTGGTAAGTGTCTGTATGTAGCTTTCCGTTGTTACTAAGGATTGTGACATCCAGAAACACCAATCTTTCTTTATCCATCGTATAGGTGAATTTAAGATTTCTATCCTGAGTATTCACCCAATCGACAAACTCTAATACTGAATCATTGTCTCCTTTCCATATTACAAAGACATCGTCTATGTATCTCTTCCATATGGAAATTTGGTCTTTAAAGGGGTAATTTCCATGTAATATGCGTTCTGTTTCCAGGTTGTAAACATACAAACACGCCACACTTGGAGCGAAAGCGCTTCCCATGGAAGTACCATGAGTTTGTAAGTACAATGTTTCTTCGAATTCAAAGATGTTTTTTGTCAGAGCTAAGCTGGCACATTCCATGATAAATTCTGTTGGAGTTGTATACTGCCAGTCTTCTTTTTGCAATGTTTTCCTTATCACATCAAGCGTATCATCCTGCGGTTAGCTAGTGTACTGACTCTCCACATCCAGACTCATCTAAAGGTGAATCTGAGGGTCATACTCAGATCTCTAATCTGTAACAGTAGATCTTTGGTGTCTCTTATATATGTCTCCATTTTTTATAGAATTGGTTTGAGGTAAAAGTCACAAAACTGCGACAGGGGTTCCAGTAAGGATCCAATGCCCTACACTATAGGTCGTCCCGGTGGAAGATCACGATATTTATACATATATATGTATTGATAAAAACTCTCTCTACATGTAAATACAGATAGATCTCATACGTAAGTCTGAGATAATTGTAAGGTGAGCACCGATTCATCAGGGTGCAGTTACTTACCTATCTCGGACACATTACACACATGCACCTAGTTCAATTTTAGGTATCTCCTCTCTTAGTTTTTTGTAACCTCTGCTGTAGACACCTTCATCCCTATCAGACCGGTCCGTGACAGGAACAAGCATGCCGCCCCCTAGTTTAATAAAACCCTGATTTTGGCAAGAAAGAACTGTAATGTCCTTGAATGTTCTTGGAGGCACTCTTATGATCCTCCCAAAAAATTCAATATAGAGCAGCTATTAAATCATACCACAAACTGATTCTGAAATCCAGGACGGAGTATTTTGCAAATGAAATAAACAACAGTAACAATCATGCAAAAGTAATTTTTTACCTTCTAAAAAACCTTACGAAACCAATACTCGCTGTAGAATCTATTGAAGCTTCTAATGACCACTGCAAGTAGCTGGCAAAGTTTTTTATTGGCAAAATAGAAACCATCTATTCTAATTTTGCCTCTAATACTACTGCCTCCAGACCAGATGGACATACCAGTATTACCCTGCCCCTGCTACACCTCCTACCCCCCGCTGTCTAATAATGAGATACGCACTTTATGCAATAAAGTAAAATCAGGCTCACCGGCTGATCCAGTTAAGCCAGATATGTTTCTTAAACTCCAGGACTGTCTCCTTCCACCTTGTCTTGAACTGATCACTGGTCCCTGGAAGCATGCCAAAGTTATCCACTCTTGAAAATACCTGCTTTGAATGATTCCAAAACAGAACTCCTTCGCCCTATTTCTCTTCTACTCTTTCTTGCCAAGGTTACGGAGACACATGTCAGTGTCATTCTAGCTAAGTTCTTGGAAGAGGATCAGATCCTGGATATCTCCCAGAACGGCTTTAGGTCACTACATAGCATAGAGTCGGTCCTCCTTGCAGCTACAGAGCAACTTTGTGGTGCTTTAGATGCAGGCAGATCCTCTGTACTGATCTTGCTCGACTTAAGTGCCGCATTTGACACTGTGTCCCACAAAATCTTGCTTCAGTGCCTACGGGACATTGCCATAGGTGGATCTCCATTAGCCTGGTTCATTTCCTTTCCCTCTGATTGATCTTCCCAGGTCATTTTCCCTCCTTACAGCACCCACTCGCATGCTCTGCACCATGGCATTGACCAGGGCTCCTCTCTTGGACCTACTTTGTTCAATATCTACATTCAACCCCTGGCCCGGGTTGTGAAAGCCCAGGGGCTTGCGCTGGTATCTTACACAGATGACACCCAGCTAGTGCTCTCTTTTGCTGACAACTCCAATTTGGACCTGGCTAATTTCCAGAGAGGTATGTTGGCTGTCGCAAAGTGGATGGCTGCCAAATGCCCACAACTGAACACAAACAAAACTGAAATTCTTCTTCTACGCAAAGATACCTACTTGTGGGGTGTCCACTGGTGGCCTCCTTCCCTTGGGCTCCATCCTCATCCCAAGTTGGTGGTTAAAAACCTAGGTGTCGGGTGGACAGAACATTAACTTTTGAAACACAGGGGAAATCTGTGCTAGGCATTTGTTTCAAGCTTTAACGTGGGCTCAAACCCATTCTGGTTTTTTTTGATCCCCACATTTGACAAGTGATCATTCAGACAGCAATCCTCTCCAGGTTGAACTATTATAACATCTTATAGCTGGGAACTAACAAGGCTGTGATTAGAAGACACCAGCTGGCCCAAAATGCTGCGGCTAGGCTGTTGATTTCTCTCTCGAAGCATTGCCCGGTCTCTGGCCTTATTTGCAGATTGCATTTGCTCCCTGTGGATAAGCGTGTTCACTTTAAGACCTTGTGCACCGCTCATAAGATCTTCTTCTCCCAGAAGGCCCCCATTCTGTCCAATCTGCTATTTCCATATCTTCTTCCTTGGCCATTGCGCTCTGCTGATCTGAACTTGGCTTCTGTTCCTCGTGTTAAGAGAGTAAGAACAGGAGGTCACTCTTTTTGCGCTAAAGCTCCTGCCCTTTGGAACACACCTCCTTTATCTATTAGGAGTATTCTGTACCATTGGTCCTTTGCTGCACTTTTTTTCTTTTTTTGTCAGGTCGTTCTGTGCAGTTTTTTCTTTCTAGAGCTGGGACGCCCCGTTGCTGGGGCAGCCATGCGCTCTACAAATGTTATAACATAACAGAACATAACATGTAACATGATTAGGAGTTAGTAATATTGATTAAGTCATGATAAGTAACAATTAGAAATAAATTATATTCACATAGAAGGGAAAAGCAGACATCAATATCATTATAATATCCATATTTGCTCACAAAGCCCCGTTATAAGAATTCACAGGTCATTCATGAGGCCTAAGTAGAGACCAAAGGCCAAAACCCAGGGGAATGGGGCTGAATTGAAGATATATAGAAAAACACCCAGGTGACATTATCCAACATTGGAAATCCCATGACACATACTATTAGCTTTTATTCAGTAAGTGACTTTAGTATTCCCGGGGGCAATTGATCCAACCCCACAAGATAAGTTAATTCCAGAGAGAAATCCTCAATCAAATGTTCAGAATTACCAATCATACGTCCAAACCTTATCTCCAAGGATGGATCACATCCATAGTGGACACCTGGTAAGTGAAGTGGTAAACTGTAAGTACTTATGTTGAATTAAACGACTTTCACACACATTTTAAACCTAGCCTCAGTATATTGGATACCTTTTTTTCAAAGCAACCATGTCACCTCATAGTAAGATCGAAATCCAAACTGGATTTCAACATCAGCATAATTCACCATCAAACTGCAGGATAAGCTGTAATGTATCATATTCCCCCGCCAGCGTATCCCAACACATATTGGCAGACATGTAGCACTTTCTCTTTAGATTTATGCAGTTCATTCCACCAACCTTGCATTTCGAGTCATTCACTAAGCATGATGTGTCAACATCTTATCTAATCTGGTGTCCACCAACTAGAGGTGCCGGTATATTTTGTCCGCCATCTTGACATGGTTTAACTCCTAATATAAGTGACTCCATCCGCTTACCCCAACAACCAAATGGCTCCTCTGTGGGATCTTTTTGTGTGGTGTTATCAATGTTTTAATGTTTGAAATGTTGCACAAATACCTTGCACATTGCCTCTATGTTACGCCTGACTGCCCTGTGCTAAACTACCAGAGGGTTGAGCACAGGTTAATTTGGGGTTTGCTTGTGCCATACCCTGACAGGGATTGTGGTTGCTGCTTGACCAGGGCTCACACTCCAATCAACCAACAACCCAATTTCTTACAGGGAGGAATAGCTGCATCTGGCAATTAGCTGTCACACTGCACCTAGGATGGGACAGCCCAGGTCCACTGAACAAAGGAGGAACCCCAGATATCTGAAGCAAACACAGGGCGGTGCTCCTGTTTGATGTTTTTGTTGGAAAGTGCCTGGCAGGGATATCAGCGAGGGCTGGAGCTGAGGCCTCCAGATGAGCTGTGCACAGAGACCACTTGAAGGCACCATCTTGGACTGTGATGTTGTGCATGAGAGTTGGGACGGGGGGTGGAGGGGTGATGTGGAACTCTAGGATTGACCAGGGGTACTTTGCATCTAGAACTTTCCACCCCAACATAAACATTCTTGCCCAGAAGAGACAGAGCATTGGACCCTGGAATTAGACAGTGGCAACACCATGGAGAGCTGGAAGGACAAGCCTTCCGATGCCCTAATGGACTAAGGACTCTGCCTGCAGCTGACCCCAGGACAAGTTGGCCGAAGCTGCCCATTCAGTCTTGATGCCCCTTGGAGAGAATGCCTCATAATGCCCTGTGGGGCTTTGTTTGGCTAAAGCTAGCTTCCTTTTGGTGGACCCAAGAGGGCAGAGGCATCACCAACGCCTCAAAAGAGAGATGTAGGGGGCGGAAGGAGTTCCAGCAGCCACCCAATAGGAATTTTAAAAGTGACCATAAGTGGCCAGGGTCTAGAATCCATGACCCCAGGCTTTCCTCACTGTTTTAACCTCTCATAAGGCTAGAACGTTTGGTCTACAGCCTGAGAGTACAGAGACCTCTAGTGGTTGGTCCTATGGCTACACGAAATGTGGACTAAAGTGGTTCAAGAAAGACACAGACACGTTATGCTGTTTGACAATGCTTTATTTGCAAAGGTATTGCTGACAATGATTTATGATAAATATTTGCAATGCTTTATTGACTCTATTGATTGTATGTAAAACATTGTTACTATTTTCAGTGATAGAAAAGATGGTTTTAAACATGTGATTTTCAATCTTTTAGTGTGAACAGTCCCAATAATCCTCAATGAGAGGCAGGTGAAGCCATGACTTTCGCCTAGGAGGCCTGGTCCCATCAGGACAGGGCTCTAGGCACTTGGCAGGGCCATCTTCCCTACACGTGGCAGTGTGGCGTCAAACCAGGGTCACCTGTGGGCTGAACAATCCCAGTAATCCCCAGTGAGAGGCAGGTGAAGCCATGATTTCAGCTGGAAGGCCTGGTCCCCCAGGCTGGGGCTTCAGCCACTGGGCAGGTTCACCTAGCCTGCCTCTAGGTTAGGGTGGCATCAGATCAAAGAGGAGTCTGGGGCTCCTCTGGTCTGAACCGTTACGGCAATCCTCAGTGAGAAGCAGGTGAAGCTATGGCTTTTGCTTGTGTGGCCGGATCTCCTAAGGCCAGGACTCCAACCACCGTGCAGAGCCAACAAGCCTGCCCGAGATTGGATGGTGCCTTACATGAAAAGCTTTGCCAACTTTCAAGACATCCACCAGTTAGCTTGTCAGATTTGGAATCAAGTTTTGGCTGGAACGTCACCAGTGACATTTCCTTCTGAAGGCCGATCCAGCCAATGGGTAAGAATTGGTGTGCCAACTCAGAGTTACACCCAGGAATTCCATCACCAGCCAAGCAAGCCAAATTTACATTTTGCACAGCCATACTCTTGTCTAGTATCATATTGTATTTTTATGTCTCGCATGCAACAGGGAATGTGCTGCATGCACTCTTGCTTGCGCAAGATATTGTATAGAACAAGGGGCTTGCAGCCCGCATATGCCTAACATTGTTTGGCTTCATTGTCACTCTTATTTGCTGCCTTCAGACAGTCAAAACATATGTTTATTTAGACCTTGACCTTTTAAAGAAACATTCTTAAAAAATATAGTAAACAGATAAAAACCAACAAAGCATTCAGTAAAACTCAGGGTAAAATGCATTAATACACAACCCATCCCATCAGTATAGTTCTATCATCTAAAATCATCTTAAGAAATATAAAACTCCATACGATTTAATTAAGTGTCTTAGTTTAGCTGTAAAAGGGTATCCACAGACAATAGAAATCACCCTATGGCACACCTCACGTCAAAAAATCTCATTTCAACCAATACATTGATTCCTTGCCCACTATCCTTAATATTATATTTAATACAAATGGGTTTTAAAAAAGCTTCCATTGGGCTAAATACCATAAACAGTCCACGAGGGTATGAATTAGATTCCCTTTTGAATCGAGACCACAATCACATATTTTCCCTTCATTTAACAATGCACCATATCTTTCAGACAACAAAAGTTGATTTATCCCACATCTAAATCTCAGAAGACTTTTACGCATCTTAATGTTGGGAAGTCTTTCCAGATAGGGAAAGGTCTCACCTCCCAACTATGAATTAATCAAGTGGGAAACAGATGTTTTCTTCCTCAGATATATGAGATCCTCCTCTCATGAGACCTGTTTTATTTCTATTCTCAGTCCCTCCTTACTCACGGCTATCGGGTTAATCCCATCTGCTAATACTATTTTTAGTTCCCTACAATAAGTTAGTATTCTCCCTCTAGCTTCATGGGCCCAGGCAAGCTCGCTTTGCAATATCTCCTTTTTACATGACAGGGAGATTTTTTAGACTTCTGCTCTATCTATTCGTAACCAAAATTTTATAATCTCTGCATGTCCTATATGCATCCATGCTGTTTCCATTCTGACTGCCTGTTACCATAGACGATGATGGGAGAGAGGAGCCTTTTCAGGCACCTGCCTTCTTCAAGGTCCCACCAATTTTTGCCCCCTTAGCCAATCACCTCAGCACCAACTGAAACTGAGGCTGTATTCTTGCCTGGTACTCCATCAGCACTGGCCGCAGGGAGGGTCCTCCATAACGATTATCAAATTTCTTCAGTCCCCCTACTGATGAAAGTGTTTTGGCTTGTGTCGAGTCGAGGTGATCCTTCCATCCTAGATCATGAGAGAACCATACCCCTAAATATTTGTATTTTTTAACACTTTCGATCTTGGCTTTATTTATTGCCCAACACAAGCTGTGCCTTTGTTTCCCTACCGAGAGCACTTTGGTCTTTTTCATATTTTCTTTTAATTTCTTCTTCTTGCAATAATCTGCAAATATATTGAATTTTCTCTGAAGCCCTATTCCTGTCAAATCAAAAATCACTAAATCGTCTGCATATAAAAGACAGCTAATATGCTGACCATTTATTATATGGCTAAACGTATTTGATTGACTGAGAATTTTGGAAAGGTCAGCCAGAAACAGGGAAAATAGTAATAGTGCCACTACACACCCTTGTCTCAGGCCAGTTTTTATGTTTATTCTTTTGGTAAGGGATCCATCATTATCCAGTTACACTTGGGCCCAATTATCTCTATGAAGTTCCTGTAAAATTAAAAGCAAATCTTTTTGAATCCCATATGTCAATAACGCTTCCCATAGCAGGGTTCGATCAACAGAATCGAATACAGAGCTGAAATCTACAAAGCAACAATACAGGACTCCACACTGCTCCATAGACTTCTTGGCAATAGCCCATAGACTAAAGCAGTGGTCAATCGTTGAGTGGTTCCTCTTAAAACCACCCTGTTCCTGTAGAATAATAGAATTTACTTCAACCCACTCCTTTAACATCCCCAACAGAATTTTTTGAAAAGACCTTTCCACTTACGTCCAACAGGTTTATTTGCCAGTAGTATCCAGGGGGGGCATACCCGCCTTTTTTATATATTGGTTTGATCACTGCTCCCTTCCAACTATCCGGAAATATTCCTGTCACAAGTATTTCCTGGAAAAAGAAATGGAACAAGCTGGACCACCATGAAGTATTTGACTTTATTGCTACTGTCGGTAGATTGTCTGGGCGCTGGACGATTGTGGCACCATTATTATAGGCCTCCTCTAAAATCAATTCTCATGAGTTTTCACTCATGGAGCCGGTTGTTTGTCCAGGGGACATTCCCATCCCACTCTGTACCAACCTCCCAAATTTTCTAATGTTTTTAGTTTCTATAGTCTTCATCATTGCTTCCCAACGTTTTGCATTGTTTTCCCTCTTCTTCTTAGTGACCAGATTTTTAAATTCTTTCTTTAAACTAATCAGACGGAGCCCCCAACTTTATTTCTTGAGTAGCTAGTGTGTCTTTCTAGATTTCGAATATTTCTTTTTAAGATATTACATTTTTCATTTAACCAACTGTTTCTGGCTTGCTTCATGGATCTAGATTTATTTTGTGTAGTATTAACGGTTGACACTTAAATTTTTAAACAAGCGACAATCTTTTTTATTACTTCATCGTACCAAGATAAAAAAAATCAGACGGGACCATCCCGTGTTTTGTTCCTTCAAACTTGTGTTGAAGGGTCTTCAGTAATCTTAGATGCTTCTCTGAGAGACTTGTTCTCAGACACTTTGAGCAGCCAACCTTTAAAGGGAGGTCTCTCGTCTGCCTAGGTACCATATCTAATCTAAGAATTGTACTTAATGGGTAGTAATCACTCCCCTTCATCAGGAGCACCTCAAACTTTATAATTAGTTCAAAAGCCAATACCTGTACAAAGACGTAATCAATCAGGCATTTCTGATTACCCTGCTGAAATGTTTTCTTTACGGGGATGTCCCCGGGCACTCGCCCATTTAGGCTCAAAAGCTAATTGATAATAGGAAGTCTAACAATATTTGCCGTCTTCTAGTTGACCACCCTATGCTGTTTCACTCCCTCTTCTTTTGGCTGGAGCATTGACCAAGTACTGATTGCTTCAGCTTGATTGCTGTACTTTCAAATCATACTGTGATAGAGGCACTACTATTTTTTCTTATACCCTGTCGTCCTTGTTGAAGCTCTTGCCATTTGAAGCTATGCTTTACTATGTCACATGTACTTGAAAGTAGCCCTTTTCTCCTTAGAAATGGATGTTAATTGTGATAACAGATGTTATCTACTTTTATTGTGGCGCATGTTATCTGCTTCCAAATGTAAGACATGGGTGCAGTTGTTTTCTTTATGTGAGAGGATTTTTTTGCCAAACGCAACATGCTTTTGTTTTTTCAAGCATTGGAGATTAACTGATTTGCTCAGAATCACAGGAGTGTTGTGCCAAGACCTAACAAGCATGGATAAAGCCAACAGCTCTCGCCTTTGAGACTATTGGCTCTGTTGTTGCCTTTATTCATGCTATACAGCATGGGCACTGCTGACTTTGACTATGATTTGTAGCTGGGATGTATAGCAGTGTGGGTGTTGTGCAGCATGACTACAAATAATAATTAAAAAAGGACTACGATGCATCCTGCGCTAATGCACTTTTTTATTTTAAAAAAGCGCATTAGCCCTGGCTGTGTCAAAGGGCTTTTTTAAATTAGTTTTAACCACACTGCAAAGCATCCGCGCTGCGAAACCTATTGCCAATGCTTGTTCTACCTAACAGTGTTTACCAAGAGAACTGGCGGTAGCCCTGAGCTACACAGCAATCATAGACATAAACTGCCCACCCATAGAATCTTTATCCCCCAATGCAATTCACTTTGGGAGTGGTTAAAGTGTACTCTGTACAGTTTTAATTGATTTCAGCAAAATACATTTTTGAAGTGGCTTATAAGTCCCTCCTTCTTCTCTACTCAAAACCAAAGCTGTGGTTTCCTATCTTCTTGAAAATGTGGAAGCTGCTGATTGTCACTCGCAGACATTTACTGAGAGCTTTCTACGCTGGACAGATACCTTAAGTGATGCTACCGCGCTAAAGCTGGCGCACCCTTGGGTTTCACAACCCGTGCTTCCATCCACATATTTTTTGTCTGTTTTAAAACTCATCAATGCCCATTTGTTTGTGACGGCACCAAACTACGGAAGTCCATATTGCTAGTGCAATTGTTGGTGGAAGTTACAATTTACAAATCCGTTTGGATGCAGCGGTTACCACGTTGGTTCCTGACATCTGCTCAACAACAGCCATGGAGAAAGTTCCAGTTGATACCAGTTGCATGTTGGCGCCGGCTGTTGGCGTCTAAAGATGTCTATTGTTTTCATTTGGGATTAATGCCGAAGAGTGAAGCATTCCACCGTTCTGGAGTGAAGTGAACGCCTTGTTTATTCTGCTCGTCCCATAAACTCAAACGTCCAAAGGCTCACACTCTGCACCTGCAACTGGGCAAATGGAATGTCCACCTGCCTACGACTTATTTCGAAATCTGGCTGCTACAGTACTCACAGAAAGGGGGCGCTAGTACGATACACCAGTACGCTGTAGGTGCCTCAGACTGTCGCGTGCTATCTTGAGGGACTACTTTTGACAGTTACTTTTAACCCTGCGTCGCTGTTGAAAAAGGAAGAGCGCAACAAAAATGTTAAGTTCTGGTGTTTTTTCTACACTTTTCGATGGGAATAGAACAAACATACTGTAGTTTCCCTGCAGCTACGTGTTTTTTCTCCGCTCTGTCTCAAGTTTGCTGTGTTGTATCCTCTGCTAGCTGCTCTGTAACCGCCAGCAATGGCCAACAGCACGGCGACTGAGAGCCCGTACAAAGCGGCCTACATCACGGTGGAAACCATCATTGCCGGGCTCGCGGTGCTGGGCAACGCACTGGTCATCGGGGCAGTGAAGCGCAACCGGGGCCTGAGGAACGTCACCTTCTGCTGCCTCGTGTCCTTGGCCCTGGCCGACATGGCCGTGGGGCTCGTCGTCATCCCGCTCTCCATCGCGGTGGACAGCGCGCTCCAGACCAACTTCTACGCCTGTCTTTTCATGTGCTGCAACCTGATCATATTCACCAACGCCTCCATCCTCTCTCTCCTGGCGATAGCCGTGGACAGGTACTTAAGGATAAAGATGCCCACCAGGTAGGTTTACCAAGCATTTTTGTGTTATATTGTAATGTAACGTTTGCATAGCGCTTTCCTGCTCCTGGAGAGGACCGCACAGCGCTTTCAGCTGGTCGAGTAAGAAGCTGCTCCGTTTATTGTGCACCGTCGGTAAATGTTGTATAGCCGCACAACTTTTGCTTTCTTTAATATATTGATGAAGCATTCTTCCTTTTTTAATTGTTTCACTTATTTTGGAGAACATTCGACAGTACAGGAGCCAGGCTACTTAAACATGCACCGGTGCAGTGCAATTGTGCACTGAAATTTGCAAAGGCCAACTAGTTCAAAAATACATTTAAGACAACTTTGAGGTGTAAGAAGGCACTTTTGCACTGGTTGGTGGTGGTGCACGTTCGGTTTGTGCAATGATTACTTTGCGGAAATTCCATTTGTGCACCCTTTGAGCAGTGACTGTCTCTATGTACAACCGCAAAGCACTGGTGCATATTGGCCTCATTATTATTCTTAGATATAAAACTGGATCACGCTGAATGTGTTCTTTCTTACTTTTTACCAATAAATAGTGGAGTGATATAAATGGTTTTCAAACTCACTCCTATTTTTCACATTAAAGGTGTAGAGCAACTCGTATTTACTCATTACCTTTCTACCAGTGCTTAATTTATAATTTAAAAAAATGCCAGAGTCCTCGTCAGGAGGCCCCTGCAGCTTGCATCGCCCCTGCAAGTGTTGCCAGTGACAGCAGTGCCAACAAAACTACGAACCAAGAGTGACAATACAGACTATTCCAGGCCCCAAAAGCTGTATGAACGGCTTGGGTGTCAGGTATTAGCGATGTTTAAATCTATTGGATTGATAAGCAAGTGTTGCAGTGCTCATCTCTAAATTAGTCAAACAGCGCCACCGCGGGCATACTGTCAGAAGTCCAAATCACAAAGAAGAGACAAGGGTATAAGCCTTCTCTGACTCCCCTACCGTCACTTAAATCTCACACAACAGAGAAGGACTAAACACAACGAACATTGCCGGAGGTGCTGAACTCCACTCCTCTTTTGTGGAGTTCAGCACCTCCGGCAATGTTCGTTGTGTTTAGTCCTTCTCTGTTGTGTGAGATTTATACTGTCAGAAGTGCCAGTTTTGACAATTACGAGCTGGTGCTGAACACCAAAAACCACCGCTCAAATCAACCCCTGCTTACTACATGAGCTTTAACTATGGTACTACGTTAGGATACTCATGTTCTCCAGTCCAAAATATTTCTTTTCTACTCCATGCTAAGTTTAGGGAAAACCCTGTTTTATAGCAATTCACTGATTATAGAAGCTTCAACAGTTGAGTAGAAAGGATTAACGGTATTATTACATAATGTGGCCACATCCTTGGAGGGGTGGGAAGATACAAGTGGCAGACACGGTCTAAATTGAGGGAACAAAGTGGAGTGACTACTTTGCTGTCTGTGAATCCAGAAGTCCCCAACATCATGGCTGGTCTGTAATTCCCAGATCTATGACTAGGGGTGAGTGTCTGAAAAGTTTCAGTGCTCTGTCCATCATCTCCTTGTGTTTGCTCTGTTCGCCCTAAGTTGGCAGGGTATGCCCAGACGTGGGTCCCTTGCTCACTTTGCCACTGGATTCAAGCTAGCCTGGCTGATGAGGGCTGTTAGCCCGAAAACGGTCCCAGGATGCTTGTTTCCGGTCCAGGGATATCACGGCTTGGCAGTTCGGGCTGGACTGTTCCCATGAGGCACAGGGTCAAGACTGATTTGCATATAGCTGTGTCTGAACAGGGGTGGTGAAGTGAGCAAAAGAACGATGATGGATTCAACCCAGATCTGTGACTGGGGGTGAGTGTCAGAAAAGTTTCAGTGCTCCGTCCATCATCTCCTTGTGTTTGCTTTGTTCGCCCTAAGTTGGCAGGGTATGCCCAGACGTGGGTCCCTTGCTCACTTTGCCACTGGATTCAAGCTTGCCTGGCTGATGAGGGCTGTTAGCCCGAAACCGGTCCCAGGATGCTTGTTTCCGGTCCAGGGTAGACATGGCTTGGCAGTTCGGGCTGGACTGTTCCCATGAGGCACAGGGTCAAGACTGATTTGCATATAGCTGTGTCTGAACTGGGGTGGTGAAGTGAGCAAAAGAACGATGATGGATTCAACCCAGATCTGTGACTGGGGGTGAGTGTCTGAAAAGTTCCAGTGCTCCGTCCATCATCTCCTTGTGTTTGCTTTGTTCGTCCTAAGTTGGCAGGGTATGCCCAGACATGGGTCCCTTGCTCACTTTGCCACTGGATTCAAGCTAGCCTGGCTGATGAGGGCTGTTAGCCCGAAACCGGTCCCAGGATGCTTGTTTCCGGTCCAGGGAAGACCAGTAGCGGCCCGTGGAGGGAGTTCCGTGGGGGGGGTGAGGCGGGGTGGGGGAGGGGCAGGGTGGGGGGTAGTAAACACCGGAATATGGATGAACAGAGGTAAGTAAACATTTAAATAAATAAAACGAATTTCGTTGCGCGCGCTGCAACGCATTTTGCAATGCAGCGCGCGCAACGAAATTCGCTTTATTTATTTAAATGTTTACTTACCTCCGTTCATCCATATTCCGGTGTTTACCACCCCCCACCCTGCCCCTCCCCCTCACCGCCCCACGGAACTCCCTCCACGGGCCGCTACTGGGGAAGCCATGGCTTGGCAGTTCGGGCTGGACTGTTCCCATGAGGCACAGGGTCAAGACTGATGTGCATATAGCTGTGTCTGAACTGGGGTGGTGAAGTGAGCAAAAGAACGATGATGGATTCAACCCAGATCTGTGACTGGGGGTGAGTGTCTGTTTCAGTGCTCCGTCCATCATCTCCTTGTGTTTGCTTTGGTCTGTAATTCTGTCAACTTATTTTTCCTCCTAGGGCTTCATTTAGCTTATAGGGGTCATCTGCTAATTGGTGAAATGAAATGAAAAATGAATGTATGAAGCGCGTTAAACCCAAGGTATGTCACACCTGATTTCAAAACCCTAGCTGACATCATCAAACTAACATTCTTGAATGCCTATTGCTGCCAACTGCTACAGAAGCAGGTCTGGGCACAGAGAGCATTTTGTTCTCTACACTACAGGGGGCCCTTATCTGCCCAAAGTAGGTAGGAATAGGCTAGCCCTCATTAGGCACGGCATACAGTGTTTAGCACTTGCACAGTGAAAGGCTTTTTAAAAACGTGGTTTAATTATCCAAATTTGGTTAGAATTTCACAGAGGAAGACGTTATGTAAGGTTCCCTAACATGTAGAGAATACAAACAGAGGGCAAATGCAACAGATATTGCAGCAGTGTGAGCTTTTTCAGAGGAGCACGAGACCTACATCTGGGCATGATCATAGCACTTAGGACGTCTGACTGAGAGAGGCACCTATGTGATGGATGTAATGCTTTCATTAATCTCAGGCCATCCTAATGACTCTGGATCACATTTAACTCTACTGGTTTTCGATCACTGATTTCTGCCACCATTACGAAAGGATTGGCAACAAATATATCAAGCGTATCAAGAATCTGTCTTGGATAGCCACTATAATGCCAGTGCCACCATTACAGCAATGGGATCCATAATGCTAGGCTTGCCCACAAAATGCAAAGGATGGCCATCAAATTGCAAGGGGTCAGCATCGTCTTGCTATAGATGCCTATACTGTGCCACTATCGGAGAACAATATGCCCAGGTCACCATTATGCGAGGGTTGGCTCTGTCATGCAAAAGATGCTCACAATATGCCAAGAACGCCCGCCATTATTACAAGTGAGGGTCCATTGTGTCAGAGATAGCTTTAATATATCAAGAATGGCACCATTGTGCGAGGATATGCATTATTATGCCAGCTGTGGGCACAGTTGTGACATAAACGCTGATGTAGTGTTTACTGGGCCCCAATACTAAACAGAGAGAAATTTCAAGGATAAACAGATTTCAAGGACTCTCTTGGTCTTCCGATGGACCTTGCTGGGTGCCGAGATGGGTTAGATATAAAAGGTCCCAATAGTCATCCAATGAGGACCAGGAATTGGACAACTGAATTACAACGTTGATATCAAGCTCATGTAGATTACTTTCAAGACAATACTATATAGGTATAGAATTATCACTGCAAGCCCAAATCTGAAGAAATGTAGACCAGTCAAAATCATATATACCACAATTTTAGCTAAAGGTATACAGAATAATAACATTAGAATTTGATGCTCTGAGATCTCTCTATTAGGATCTTCTCTAGTCATTAGTAAGCCCAAATTGGAAATGTACTCTCACTTATATAAGGATAAAACATGACAGCTGAGACAAAGTAATAAATGTAGTTTAGGTTATTAAATATTAGAAAGATAAGTGAATCAATAGACCACACGGGGCAATAAGATAAATAAAGAAAGGTCCAAATAAGCACCAAAAGCTCAAGAGTTCAGAAAAGGGAAAATTGTGCCAGTTTGAGAAGTACACAACCACATGTAGCATATATGTCATTTCGGGAAAGAAGCCAGATGAGTCCGCATTAAGCAAGTTAATTTGCCAGGTAAGTTCTGCAAAGGTCGAGAAGTACAGAACCACATGTAGCATATATGTCATTTCGGGAAAGAATCCAGATGAGTCCTCATTAAGCAAGTTAATTTGCCAGGTAAGTTCTGCAAAATCTCTGTTAGCAGTTCATAATCAGCATGCAATGCAGGACAGCAGATCGACCGTCACCACCACCATTGTTATAATAATGTTATAGAGTGAGAGAGAGTGTGAACAAGAGAGCGCCAGCCATCCATTAGGTCAGACAATAATAAATTCTTAGCATTTCCGGGGGTGACACCTCCTGGAGTCACCTCATCTGGTCAGACCACTCAGTCCATTGGTCAGTACGGATGGAGTGTGTGTCAGGCTACATAAAAAAGACACAAAATGCAAAGAAATAGATGGGACAATTATGCAGTACTTAAGCCACCCAGTATATGAAACATTAGAACAATGCTCCTTTAGTTAGAGCATAGAAGAAAGTTAAAGAGGACAGTTTCCCAGGCATATGTCCTGAAATGGTAACATAATTGTAGCAGAATCTTTCGTTCAATACATGTGAACGCAGTAAGGAAAAACACTGTTGCACATAATTGGTTATACTGGTGAAATTTCTCACAGACAGTGAGCTTAGCAAGGCAGAAAACTTTATGAATGTATTCAGGCCTATATTAATTTGAGCTAATATAACGAATAAAGCTGTTTACAATGAATGCGTTGTTCACGCATTCCTTTACAACGCGGTCGTTACAACGACCGCATTGTTACCACGCGAACCATTACATCGCAAGTAGTTTCAACGACTTGCTGTAGGGGGCGCGCTGGACTTAGGAATAGTATTATTTACTATTCCTACTCCAGTTTGTGCAACAGCAGGGAAGGTGTTGGATTCTAAATCCAACACCAGCGTGCCCCCTACAGCAAATCGTAGAAACGACTTGCGATGTAATGGCAAGCATGGTAACAACACAGTCGTTGTAACGACCGCGTTGTAATGGTACCGCGTTGTGGAGACAGCATTGTAAACGCTGTTTCCCAATATAACGCAGTATATAAAATTATACGCATACATTCATATAAGGATATGAAAATGTTATGTATTAGTATAACTTCTGATGCACTTAGCAACATTTAGTAGGATTACCAATAATACGTGTTAATATAGGGTACTTATAACTTTTGTATGTACCAACATGTAAATGCATTTCAAATCACACAATTTTAATATTGTTTTGGACAAATAAGATTGTTACATAGATGAAGTACATTCTGTATAAGTTTCACAGAAGCATCATCAAATAAAAATGGGTAGCACCTACTTTTCTTTTGTAATTTTCAGTGCACACGGTTACACACACACACAAAGAGGTAGATTTTAGTAAAATTTACTACCATAATCAGGATTAATCATACTATTTGATGAATCTTATTAGTTATTCTTTCATATAAATGATGTTCAGAAACGATTTAAGGTAAACTTTATAATGCAAGAGTTCATCATTTGCACATTTTCTAACACATGTTAATAAAAATATAATTCTTTTTCTTAAGTAAATCACAACCTATGTTACTTATACGTATGACATCATCGAAACTACTCTTTTTATGTATGCTTTTATGATGCAGTAACTAAAATTCTTTGTTTTCGTCATCTTTTTCTATAACTTGTATTGGGCGCACGTTTATTAATTTTTGTCTGAAAAAGTGTCATATTCGGTTTCTCTTGTCATTAATGGTAAACGTGATTTTTCCTCTCCAACAATTCCCCCTTTGAGCCATCACACTCTTATCTTATCACATCTGATTTCACTTTATAGTTCTGTTGTTCTCATTAGTTTTAATCTATATTGTTCTAGAGCTTTCATCTCCTCGTAATAAGCACATTGTCTATCTTCTAACAATATCTCATCTCTCTTTCCTTTCACTCCTCGTCTCTTTCCTTGTTTTTACGCATTTGTAGATTTTAATAGAGATAATTAGTGTTAGTATGCAAGCAGCAATTGGTAATATGGGCTTCAAAATCTGGCCCACTAATCCATTTCCCAGGTTAGTAAACCATTTTCCCATTGAAGAAATTCCCTTCCCAATTGATTCCCAAGCACCATCAGTTTTTAATCCGCTCAAATCTTTTTCCAGGTGAATAATGTTGGTAACATACCCCTTCAAATCTTTACTTTTCCAGGGTTATACGTGCAACATTGTTGAACCTTCAGCATTCGACAGATTCTGCCTTCTTTTGAGCGAAGCACTTCTAATGCAAGTCTATTTTGGAGCACAATAGATCTCACAGCAATCAGTTCAGTATCTATGGCTAAGAACCCTCCTGCAGTATCAGTTGACAATCTGTCAACTACAGTAGAAAGTTTCCAAATTTCGTGAGAATTTAATATCACCCCAACTGGTGGAATTATTGCACCAAATATATCTCATACAACTTTAGCAGCACTTGCACCTCTTTTGAGTCTAGTATGTTTTACTTCATTGGTTTCATTCGATTGATCCACATGATACATTTTGGGGAAAACGATTCCCATATAACAAGATTCACACCACTTTTTAGGCAACTTGTAATAGGCATTTTGTCCCACAAATATAGTAAATCCCTGGAAATACAGGATCTATGCCTCCCAAGTAGAATCTCTAACCACCTACAATTTGGAATGTGTGATCACATTCACTGGAACCAATAAAGATATTACTGTATTCAGTTATATGCATAGCTTCTCTTTATGTTGGCTGTTCAAAGATATAGCAGCTTGTGTTCCTGTCTGTTTAAATGCAGGTTCTCTAAAGACCCATGGTGAAACTTTTGTCTGATTAGCATCTTTTCCCATGATATCTCTACGTCTATCATCTATAGAATCTATAAATTCCTTTTCTACTTTCTGTAAATGGCAGGCTAGATTGTGTCGCTGTGCATATGCAATAACTAAGGGGTCTATTACGATGGCGGTCGGATGTCCACCGCCAGGCCGGCGGTGGACATCCGCCCGCGATCACAAGCAAGAAAACCGCCGGTCAAATTAGGATGGCGGTGGTGACCGTGGCGGTGGGAAATTCCAACTGCCGCTTTTCCGCCGGTTGCCATCCGCACTCCTGCCTGGCGGACGGAGCAGGACCGGGATAATGGTGGCGGTGCAGAGCAGGCTCCGCCGGCAGGATTATGATGCCGGCGGTAGCCAGCCTTTCCTCAGCGGTCAGACCGCCATGGAAAGGCATGCGGAGATTGTCTTCCGGGGGCCCGTTGCGGGCCCCCAATGTGTTGGAGGGGTGCTCTGGGGGGGTACCCATGGTCCCCCCCTACATTTCCCTGTACCAGGTGACAGGCACTGTGCAGTGCCTGCCATGCAGTGCAGGGAAATGCGGAACATGCTCCTTTCGGCATCGCGGCGGTGCTGCGGGCAGCAGCAACTGCCGCAATGTTAAGGCCCGTGATCAGACCGCCGCGGTCGGATTTCGACCGCGGGTCATTGTAATTCGACCGGCGGTGATTTCGCGGTCCATGCGGGCGGTCTTTTCCCGCTGCCATGGCAGTCGGGGAGGTTTCCCGAACGCCATCGTAATAGGCCCCTAAGCTTTGAGTAGGTTGGAAAAATCCACCCATCATTTCCGTAGTCTGAGCATTGGGCACGGGATTCAAATGCTTTTTAATAGGTACTTCAGAAAAGACCAGGTCATAATTAGAATAATAATATTGAAATTGTCCTTTGCCACAGAACAAACTAGTTAGTACACTACAAGAAATTCCATAAGTAGCAGGCAAGTGGTGGTAAGTCACTCCCTCTGAGAAGACCGAAGTAGGTAATTGTAAACACACATAACAATTTTGTGCATCCATGGTTTCCACATACTCATTCAATGAAAAATCACTAGTAGATTGATCTCCATGCAAAGTCCTTTCAGCTAACATACTTAGTCTGTTATTATTATTTTATAATGAAGATTTAGGAACAGAAATAAGTTTAACTTTCTCTAAATACACATAATGTGGTAAATTCAGAATTATAAGAAATATAACAAGAACTATAGAAAACGCAGCAAGTATACAGGCACAGATGCTTTTGCGTTTTACTGATACTGACCCATGACTTCTTCAGAATCAGATTTTGCGACATTGTTAAAATTTGGATTATATGTTAGCAGCGTTTGCAGCAAAGGTGAAAATCAGGAACTCGTTAAGGTTGCTTTAGCTTTTCTCTATCTCAGTTTGTTTTTTCTCACAGCAATGTGGAATTAGGTCATAGAATTTGAAATTTTTGTACTCTCATCTCTAGTACTGACTTTGTATTTGTTGAATGTTCAAATCGAATACAACAGTTTCTCAAGCAGGTTCATAGGAACTTGAATTGTTGAACAAAAAGGCGTGATATGCTTTTTCCCAATCATTCTATGCCAAGTAAGTCCACTCTGGTGCAGCATATTTATGACTTGGTACTCTTGCTCTTTTAGACCTTCTCACTGATGGTCCTTCATCATCACTGTCACTTTGTTCTGACTGACTAGAGACTTCTGTAATGGGGTGTGGTACTCGGCATTCAGTTAGAATGCATCGCAATCTGTCTGATCTTTTGGGACAATGGTCTCCTTTTATCACTCAAGTGTCTGCTGCACTGCTCCTTTCGTTTGGGTCAATACCTCACCTAGTCAGCTATTCTTCAAGTGCCCCTTCTGTACCTACAAGAGCTGATTCTCTCGGACCCTTCTCAGGATTAGTGCCAAGAGCCTCAGTAGCTGGGGCCCCCTCAACAGTTTGGCTAACCTGAGAGGGCTGTTTCACTGTGACCACCGGCACATCCGAAACAGGGACTGTATCTTCAAGGGGACATGGGACTTGGTGAGTGTGGTCAGCATGTACCAGTTTGGAAGACCACCACATTTGACAGCAGTTGTGGTTACCAGTATCACTTGGAATGGGCCAAGCCAACAACATTCCAGGCACGACTTGCGTACATGCTTCTTCACCAGGACCCAGTCTCCAGCACAGAGGTTGTGGCACTGCTCCTGTTGTGGCAAAATTGCAGCTTCCCCAAGCTGCTGAGACACAGAATGTACCACGTCAGCCAGTCCTTTACAGTAATGGAGCACCAAATCATCTATTATGTTTACTAATTGGCTCGAAGGGACTGCAGGCTGTCTCATGGCTCTCCCCATGATAATTTCATGAGGGGAGAGTCCCGTTCTTCTGTCTGGGGTACTTCTCAAACTCATCAACACAAGAGGCAATGCATCAGGTCATTTCAGGAATGTCAAGGCACACACCTTTGCCAACCTGGATTTTAATGTTCCGTTCTCCTGTTCAACTATGCCTGAGGCTTCTGGACGGCAAGCACAATGTAGTTTCTGATCAATTTGTAATGCTGCACGTATTATCTTTAGGACTTCATTGTTAAAGTGAGTCCCTCGGTCTGATTCCAAAGAAGTCGGAAATTCAAAACGCAGTATGAGATCTCGCAACAGTAATATGGCCACAGTCAAGCTGTCATTATGCCTGGTAGGGTAGGCTTCTACCGAGCGAGAAAAGACACATACAATTACAGGGATGTATTTCAGACCATTACAAGGAGGGATCTCAATAAAATTGAGTTGCATCCTGTTAAACGGTCCTCCAGAGCTTCCTACATGACTCATTATAACTGGGGTTCTCTTGCCCACATTTTGTTGTTGACAAACTATACATCAAACAAGGTTTCTGCTTTGAGCCGCATCATAGCATCCCTTCCAACATGTGCAGGACCATGGTAGCGACAAGCCCTGGAGGACAACAAGCTGTTTGGTAGGACTGGTCTCCCATCTATGTATAGCCATACCTCATCTTCTTGTCTCTGGGTGCAACCTGCTCTTTCCCATCCCTGTCTCTCAGTATTTGATACTTCATTTTGCAATGCCTTCCCTTCCTCCCAAGTTTCCACAGTTGACAACAACAGTTTACATTTAGTGACATCAGTGTTCTCTCGAAAGGGTTCTACATTGAAAGTATAAGAATGTAGAGCGCAATAGTGTGCAGTCTCATCTGCATAGTGGTTGCCGACTGTGATGTAATCATTGCCCTGCCGATGGGCACTGCACTTCACCATGGCAATTTGGGCAGGCAGTTGTAACGACAGCAGAAGGTTCCTTACGCTTTCCCCATTTCGTATGGGGGATCCTGACAATGTCATAAACCCACACTGAGACCACAACTGCCCAAAGTCATGTATGATGCCAAACTCGTACTGTCGGTGAAGATCGTAGCTCGCAATTTGTCAGATAAATTGCATGCTTGTACAACGCAACCAAGTCAGCAACTTGGGCAGAGTATGCACCCTGCAACCAAGAAGCTTCAATCACTTCTGCAACTGTGCATACAGCATATACAGCTTTCAGGTTTCCTTCTGAATCACGCAAACATGATCCATCCACAAACAACACTTGATCAGATTCTGGTAAAGGGATATCAAGGATAGCGGGTCGAGGTTTTGTAGACAATTCAGTCACATTCAGGCAATCATGATCTGCTTCATCAAATACAATTTAATTTCAATGCAAGGGCATCATTGTTTCTGGATTCAATCTCACACATCTCTTCAGAGTCACATTTTCCGGTCCCAAATTTACTTGTTCATACCTTGTAAGGTGGCTATTGGTGAGATATTGCCTTCGAGTGCGCGTAAGCATTATCTCAACATAATTGGGCACATGCACCTTCAACTGATGTCCCATTACAATGATCTCACTCTGTTCCAGACTCACACATGTAGCAGCAACAGCTTTAAGACATTCAGGCAAAGCAGCGGCTACAGGATCAAGAGTGGCTGAAAAATATGCTACATGTCTAGCAGTGACAATGCGCAACCTACGCGCTCACTGCAAAATAAAGTAAAGCTTTTATTGTAGTTGGGCATTCCCAAAGCTGGAGCTCAACAAAGACTCTCTCGCAGTTCAGTAACAGGCACATGCATTCTTCAGTCCAAGGCACACGATTGTTCACATCCCTGTGTGTAAGCCTTTGAAGAAGCTTTGCTGTCTAAGAGAATTTGGAAATCCATTGTCGACAGTGGCCAACCATTCCCACAAACATGCAGACTTCCTTCTGTGTACTGGGAGGTTTCATCTGCAGAATCACAGTGATCCTGTCTTGTGACACCTTCTTTCTCGATATGATGTCGCTAATATAGAACATCCCTTTGGCAGAACTGCAATTTTGATGGTGACACTTTATGCTCATTTTCTGCCAAATGATTCAAAAATGTGATGGTGTTACATATGCAAGCCTCCCTTGTACTTGACGCTACCAACAGGTCGTCAATGTACTGAACAAGGACAGAGTGATTTGGCATCACCAATAACTCCAAATTCTTTTTCAAGATTTGATTGAAAGTTGAGGGCTTTCCGTATACCCTTGAGGGACTCTGCACCATGCCAAGATACGATTGCCGAACCGGAAAGCAAATAAAAAGTGACTATCCTACAATGGGATAGAAAAGAAGGCTTGACACAGATCAATGACAGAAAACCATTCAGCTTCACATGGAAATTGGAAAGGAATCACAGCTGGATTTGTCACAATTGGGCAACATGGTATTACAGTATGGCTAATCCGGTGCATGTTGTGGACTATCCGATACTTCCAATTGGGTTTTTGTATACCAATAATAGGAGAATTGCATGGACCAGGGCACCCACAAGTGAGGCTGGTCCCTGGGGGATAGGGTCCCCAGGGCTGTAATCGGCCCAGGGAGGTGGGCTGCGTGACCCACCTCCCCTATTCAAAATTGGCCTGGCCCCCTGTGATGAGGTCCTGGTACCAAAATTGGCCTCCCCGAATAAAGTTAAAAAAAAAATACCAACTAGTCAACCGAGGACCTGCCCCATTTCTTCACCACTCTGCAAACGCGCCTCCTGGCGCACTGTTGGTTGGGGGATGTAGTCCCCTTGTATGTTGAGGGTCCCTAGGGGCCAACAATCCTTCCTGTTACCTCCAGTTTCTCCCACACAGCGGGATTGCTTAGAGGCCTTCGGAGGCCACGCCCCCTTTCTACACCAATCTGCAAGCACGCCTCCTGGTGCACTACTGGTTTGGGGATGAAGTCCCCTTGACTACTGAGGGTTCTTGGGGGCCTCTGGTTACCTCCATTACGTCCCACAGAGGGGGATTGCTGAGAGGTTTTTGGAGGCCACGCCCCCTTTCTCCACCACTCTGCAAACACGCCTCCTGGAGCACTACTGGTTGCTATATATAGAGCACCGTACAGCACCAGTGACCCTCTAAATTTGCTCACCACAAATGTCTGTTTTTCTAACAAAGTTTATTGCTATATATACATACACAATAAAACCATACAAAATGTAAACAACTGAATAAGAAAAAAGATATTAATTAATGTACACAATAAATACAAAATTAAAACTTGAAAAATCCCCAAAACACATTTACTAAAAATACTATGATACTATAAATATTAAAATACATTTAAAAATAAAATAAATGAGGCAAAATATAAAAGAATATAACAATTTAATTATATAAAATCTATTTAACCAATATTATGGAAACTATTGGAGTCTAAGAATATTAAATATACTATTCCCACTCTAGTTTATGCAACAGTAAGGAAAGTGTTGGGCTTCAGCGAGGTTAGATTTGCTATTTCTACTCCATTCACCACAATAATAGGGAAAGTGCTGGACTTCAGGCGAGTTATATTTACTATTCCTACTCCAGTCAGTTGAACAGTAGGGAAAGTGTTGGACTTTAGAGGGGTGAAATTTACTATTCCCACTCCAAACAGCGCAACAGTAGGGAAAGTGTTGCACTTCAGAGAGGTAAAATTTACTATTCCCACTACAATCTGTGCAACAGTAGAGAAAGCATTGGACTTCAGAGTGGTGAAATTTACTATTCCCACTCCAAACAGTACAACAGTAGGGAAAGTATTGAACTTTGGAGAGGTTAGATTTACTTTTTTACTCCAAGTAGGACAACGGTAGGGAAAGCACTGGATTTCAGAAGGGCACAAATTACTATTCCCACTCCAGTCAGCGCATCAGTAGGGAAAGTGGTGTACTTTGGAGCGGTAAAATTTACTATTCCCACTCCAGTCAGCGCAACAGTAGGGAAAGTGTTAGACTTTGGAAGGGTAAAATTTACTATTCCCACTCAAATGCTGTATTTCAGAGGGTTGAAGTTTACCATTCCTTCTTCAGTCTAAGCAAGAGTAAGGAAAGTACTTCACTTCAAACACATTACATATATGAGTAAACCGATGAATGTAGAAGACATATTATTCTCTTAATTAAAAAAGAATTAGCGTAATAAAATATATGTGTATTAAAAACTAAACACAATAAATGTACATTATTACTATTCTATAAAAAATTAATAATCAATTACCAAATAATTGTTATTCAATTATTAATTAACTTCCCACTTTGTATCCCTACAAACCTATCAGCCTGCATCTTAAATATTATAAAAAAATAACTATTTCATAACCTACATATTTAAAATGAATTAAGTTATTAATTAGCAATTAATCATTAATTGTTAATTCATTATTACTTAATTAACATCCCACCCTAGAACTCTACAAGCCTAGCATTGTGCAACTAAGATGAAATAAAATTGAATAATATTTCACTTTTTACATATTTAAAATTCTATTAAATAATTTACAAATAATAATATTTAATTAATTATTACTTAATTAATATTGCCATCCCACAACTAAAATATAAGTAAAATAAATCAGTGTTCAATAATTTAAATGATTAAAAATCTAATAAATAATTAATTAAAAGTTAATAAATTGTCATTTAATTATTACTTAATTAACTTTTTACCCTACACCCCAACAAACCTAGCAACCCGTCACTAAAATATACATAAAATAAATAAGTATTCCATAGATTACATAATTAAAAATTAATTAAATAATTAAGTAACAAGTTGAACAACCACGTCTTGAATCCTTTTCTGAATTTCTGAAGAGTAGGTGAGGTCCAGAGGGGGAGGCTGCTACAGGACTTCGCAGTGAGGTGGGAGAAGGAGTGTCCTTCCCGGCTTCTTTGACAGATGCAAATGGTGTGCACAAGGGAAAGGGAGGAGGAGCTCAGGTGTCTGGAGGTATGATGGAAGCTCAGGCATTGGTTGATGTATGTTGAACAAAGAGGGGCTGAGGGTTGAACCTTGTAGCAAACTGTTGTAAAGGAAGATACAGAGTCCAGCTGTATAGATAGAGTAATCCTTTATTGTAGCTTGGTTCCAGGATAGGTGAGTAGGATAAGATAGAAGGTATAGATGCAGCCCCACCAGGAGCAGGCTCCTAGCCGCTCAGCCTGGGTTAACCAACTGACACTCTAAGCACAGAGAGGCACTCAGGCATTCTATGATGTCATGGTGCATTCCAACAGAGCAGTACAGTGGGTAATGGTAGAGAAGTAGTTTACCACACATCCTCCTTCCTTGGGGAACGACAGCAGAAATAGCGGAAAAGACAAATAAGATACCTCAAATAAACATGAGCATGAAATGAACACATTGAGATGCAAATATCTAATGGTGTAGTACATGAGGTATCAGGAATAACACAGGCATGAAAAGAATTGCATTAAAATGCAAAACATCAATGAATACATTAAAATTGCAAATATCATTAATACATGCCCCATCCCCCTCCCTTAGGGAAAACAAAGCGAGGCATAGATTAAAAACCCATGCAACAGAGAAGGGTGGTCACACCCACTCCCTCCCCATACGCGGGTACACCACAGGGTAGTCACCCTGGTAAACAAATGTGGGTGTGAACACTGACCCTTGGGAGAAAAACAACATACCCAAGAAAAGATACGAGGGGAAATATTCACTCTAGATAACCAGAAGAGTGCAACCTCCACAAGAAAGATACACCAGAGAGAAAACGCTCTGGAAAGGACAAAGGTTCCCCTAATTAGGGTAGAAGGCATGCTGACACTTGAAAACTAGGATAAAAGGTCCGTTAAGGGTAACGGAAGAGGTCTAAACACTAGAGAAAAGCTTCTCACTCAAAGTCCTACGAACATGAAACCCTTGGCCACGAGTTCCAAGCAGGTGGACTTCGACCGGAGCATAATGTCAACATGAAAAGATGCCCCATGGGTGGTAACCCTAGGAGCTAACCAAACAACATCCACCAAAAATAGGGAACAACGCAGGGTACTGACCCTGGAAAATTAGAAACGAAAAATTGGGCATAGACTGGCCCCACAACCTCCCCAATGAAGGGTACACCATAGGGTAAAGCAACACCCTAGGAAACAAAAACTGGGCATTGACTGGCCCAACAACCTCCCCAAAGAAGGGTACACCATAGGGTAAAGCAACACCCTAGGAAACAAAACTGGGCATTGACTGGCCCAACAACCTCCCCAATGAAGGGTACACCGTAGGGTAAAGCATCGCCCTAGGAAACAAAAAAAAATTGGGCATTGACTGGCCCAACAACCTCCCCAATAAAGGGTACACCGTAGGGTAACACAACACCCTAGGAAACCAAAAATTGGGCATTGACTGGCCCAACAACCTCCCCAATGAAGGGTACACCGTAGGGTAGAGCATCACCCTAGGAAACAAAAATTGGGCTTTGACTGGCCCAACAACCTCCCCCATGAGAGTACACCGTAGGGTATACAGCACCCTAAAAACGACATTAGAGCATTTGACTAGCCCCACAACCTACCAAAACAGGTACATTCTACACTAACCAAAAACAAGACTTGAGCACTCACCGCTCGCACACCCTCCCCAAACATGGGTACATCGCAGGGTATCCGTCACCCAAGAGAATAGAATCAAGTCACTGACTGTCTCCTCAACCACCCCATTATAAGATACACTAGACCCCCAAACCAGCACATAAATGGGTACACACAGGACCAAAAACAGAATAGGGGGCCGACCACTCACTAAGCCTCCTCATGACAGGGTAAACCACCCCGATAGCCTCCCCAATAAAGGGTACACAGTGCAGTAGAAACTGGAAGAGAATTGCCTTACACCTGTTAAGGGTCTTAGGAACAAAACACGTTCATAGACGCACACACCCAAAACAGGACAAGCATAATAATGGCAAGCAATATATTGAAATGAAAGTCTCAAGCTCCGGTGAGCGCCCAAAGTTTCCACCTGACGAGAGGCTCATGTTAAAGGCATATGATCTGCTATCAAAGTACTGTTTATGTGACGGCAGACCTGAGAAACTCCACGCTAGCTAGTGGATGCTGTGCTTGTGTCCTCACAGGCCCGCGGTCACCAGCTTGTAATTGATCACACATCTCACCGGTATACAGCCAGAGTGTAAGTTCTTCCAAATTACACGACCCCAACATTGGCTTTTCACTGGATGCATGCAGTTGCTACCATGTTTAAATGCATCTTGCGAAGTTCCGATGAAATATTCAGGGTAGCGCACAAGGACCAGGCTTGTCCTTGTTGACGAAGCTCTTGGCTGAGGGAAGACGCCGCAGAATTACAATAAACTTTATTGTCCCGCAAACGTGGTTGGCATACTGTGAACAACATTAGAAGCTGCATAGGAGACTCCAAACAAAAGATGGCGGCACGCAAGGGAGACGCGCGCCGAGTGGCTCCAGGGGCGCTGCTGCTGCAAGACGTCCGAAGGCAGCCATGAAGACTGGAACAATGTGAAACGTCACAGAGGGCTCTCCGGCTGATACTCGTGAAAGGGTGAGAAGCGCGTGTGCAATTTGAATTTATTTTTAAATGTCTCCTTGACAGTTTACCTTCAAACCACACGGCATGTTTTTTTAGCAACAATAACAAAAGTAGACTCACCCCAAAGAAGATCAATGCACCACAAACACCGAGCACTTTTGAACAGACGCGCCGTGAGTCGCACACATCTGTTTGCACAGCTATTTACCGCCACAGGTTCAGAGACGTCAGCCTATCTCTCCACAGGCTCAAAACGTCACCTTTCTTCTGGTGTACTGAGCAGCAAACAAGTCTGTAACCTCCGTTTTCCCAGCAGACGACGCTGTTGTCAATTGCCAGACTCCAGTCGCGGTGCCAAACTGGGAGTTGCTGGAAAGACTGTACAAAAGTCTTCCAGGTGACAGCAGAGTGTTGATCGGTGGGATGACGAACGCCGAGGTTGCAGGCTGTCCTGATGGTAGAGGGCACTGGTGGGGCTGACCAGGGCGTTTCTCTGAATTTCAATTGACATTTTGAAAGTCCTTAATGTCCTTGTTTCCTTGTCCTTTAGTTCCTTTAGCTGTCCTTACTCTTTACTCCACACGTAGGTTCAAGATCGTCGCCAAAATGTTGTAAAGGAAGATACAGAGTCCAGCTGTATAGATAGAGTAATCCTTTATTGTAGCTTGGTTCCAGGATAGGTGAGTAGGATAAGATAGAAGGTATAGATGCAGCCCCACCAGGAGCAGGCTCCTAGCCGCTCAGCCTGGGTTAACCAACTGACACTCTAAGCACAGAGAGGCACTCAGGCATTCTATGATGTCATGGTGCATTCCAACAGAGCAGTACAGTGGGTAATGGTAGAGAAGTAGTTTACCACACAAACTACAATGACCTTTTTTGAAGAGCGGAATGGAGCAGTCAAGTATAATGTTATGAGATACAATATTGAACGCAGTCAAGAGGTTTAAGAGGACAAGGGTTGCTTCTGCTGTGGCACTCAGAAGTACATGAATGTCATTTACTACAGACACTAGAACGGTTTCTGTGCTGAACGTAGAATGAAAGCTCAATTGGAGAGAATAAAGTGTGGCGTTAGCTGTGATAAACAGTGAGATTTGTTCCAAACATTTGGAAATGTGCCACATGTTAAAGAGAGTGTGCAGAGCATTGTTAAGTCAGGCACAATGGAAGAGGCAAAGGTTTTGATCATGTCAACTGGGCGTGGGTCAAATGGAGAGCCAATGGAGATGTTACTAAGACCATCACATCCTTGTGCCAAATGTCTAATATGCTTGAGGGTGTTAGTTTACTTCTACATTTTGTGGTGGTGATGGTTCTTCACCCACATCTGATTGTTAAGCTGGCCTGCTAAAATCCTTCCACTTTTTGTATGGAGCCAACCTTCTAATGCAGACTTTACCTTGCCAGACAGCCTGCCCTTTCTGTCAGCTAGTTACTTACTCTTGCAATTACTGTGTACCTGTTACTAGGTCCTCTTATTTTCAGTGGCTTTTATGTCCAACATTCCATATGTGAATAGTGGCAATGGTGCCCATGGCCATCAGCTTGGCTCTTGTTCTATATGAACCATTGTCTCCTTCACCCATACTACTGCTACTGTTTGCACAATTTAAGACTTCAGTGTGTTGTTGGACTATTTCTGCCCTACATCCTCTTGCTAGTGGGTGAGCCACAGAACGACACTGCCATCTGGACCAAAAATGAAGCTTACTTCTGATTGAGGTGCAGCTGCCCGGTATGCAGACTTTGTGCCGCATGTTTATTGCCAAAAGACGTTTCACTTCCTGCACTATGGTACCTAAGTAAACAGCACTGCAGATGGAGGTGGTGAAATGCTCTTGGGCAGGGAGGGGACGAGAGCGAGGGCATAGTTGGGAGAACGAGGGATCACTCCCCATGAAAAAAAGAAACTCAATCACCGTGGGGCAAACACTGACATCGAGAGTGTGTCAGTGTTTGCCCTGGGGTGCAATGACCGCAAATCCAGTTTCCCCCATCAAGTGGTTTTGGGCATAACTCCCCACAGCCCACAGCATCCATTAACCAGCCTGCAACATGCCAAAGCATAGGGCCTTTTTTTGCGCCAGCCTTGAATCTACTCTATGCATGCCTTTGTTTCAAATTGCCAGGAGGGAAGCAATGCATTCCTCCCAGTGCTTGTAATGACATTAATGACTGTCTGCTGTCAAACTATCAAGCACAGAGAGGGTTGTGACATACCTTCACTCTCTAAGCCCCACCAACCTTAGGAAAAAGTGTCAGCCTATCACTCATCACTCAGAAAATGTAGGCCACTATGAAATCCAGAGGTAAAACCTTGCTACAAATGTTATGTTGATGCCAGGATTTATCTCAGGTTTATCAGTTTTGTGGTCATAAGTGGAAATGTTAGCATGCTGTTTTGTGCATTTATTTTCTAACCACACAATTAGCTCCCACTTTTTGATAGTTGTAAAGCACAATACAATTGAATTCGCTTTTTTTGATGAGATATGAATGTAACTTTAGCATCCTGCTCCTCCTGGACAGCCTCGTAAGGCCCTGCATTGCCATCATAAGCTCTTAAGTGTACTTTGCCAGTGAAAGTAAAGGCTCTGGAGAAGGCCCCATCCTGACATGAGGACTCCAAGGAGGTCTCTGTCTGGAGGATAAAGTTCAGCAGCACAACAGAAATTTGTGTCTGGGATTAGGGAAAGGGAACTGGTGCTCTTTGGCAGTTGCGACCCTCAGCATTATGGATTGGTGTATCACCAAGGCGGGGATAGCATAGTGCCTGAGGCACATACATTCAAAACCTTACTGAAAGCCTGTCTTAGAGCCTGTCTAGATCATACTTACTTAGGCTGTAGATAGGCTGCTACAAACTGAGGAAAACCTCAATAAGTGTGATCAACACATACAGCATATCTACGAGTGACAGCAGTAGGACTTTCAGGTTTGGTGTGTCAGGTTACAAAATAGTTTTCACTAACCTCCAGATACAGATCCAGCAGGGACGATGCATAGATCCCAAATCCCCTTTGAACTACCCCACAGGGGGATGGAACACTCCACGCACCGCAGTGCGCAAGGGAAAGGGGAAAACACGGAGTAACGAAATTAAACTCAGCGGCACTCTTCCTACCAAATCTCCTAGTTCGGGGAACCCAGGAATAGGCTCTCACTATGGTAGTCCCATCTACTGATCACAGCACGCTGTACATAAAACAAAGAATAAGCATTAATACCGTAACCACACACACGCTCTCACTGTCGGTCACTGAAAGCCCCCCTCCTTTCTTGCCTGTGTACTTACATGCAGCCCTTTCATGTAAACCCTCGTGTAGCAGGCAGCCTAGTGGAGGCAATACCAATCAAGGAGTATACGTGTCCACTGTTAGCGCGGAAGGACTCTCTCTGTGAGAGCATGCGCTATGCCATAAACAATGAAAACAAGTTAAAGATGGTGTGATACCTCTCACACTTGCGTGCAAATTAAACGACGAACTCAGCGAATGCAGAACATCGGTGAGGAACTCTGGCCTGTTCCGCTTTGGTGTCAAGTGAATCACAACGAATACCCCATGGAAAACAGGGCCGGAATGGTTCCTTCAAAGGTATGTGCGAGTGAGCAATAAAACAGCACGTTCCTCGCAAAAGCTACAAAAGTAAACAGTCTCGGTGGACCTGGTGGCTTACCGCGTACATGCGGGGCTCCAGGTAACTTGGGAATATCCTTCTCCAAGCTGGTGTGCTTGGCAACGATGGCGGCAATAGCAAGCAGCTTCCGTGCTGCTCCGGATGAATCGGGCTCTGACACGAGCCTCCAAGGCTTCCGCAGCGTCTTCCTCGCGGCGAGGTAGAAAACAGCTTCCCAACGGCTCCGTCTCCTTGCTTCACTGAACGCAGTTACAAAAGCAGGTGACAAGCACCGGATCCCCCTAGAGGAAGGTCTTATATTGCGGCCTAGACTCCAAGGTAACACACGGCTGCCTGCCCTGATGCATGCTGGTTAGTGCAATCTTTCACCCTACCCACATGCCTACAGCGCTGCGGGGGGATCATGACAGCTGGTACTGAATATCACTTGAGTGAGAATAGTGTTAGAATTTGCATATTCACTCAACCACATATGCACTCCTCTCAATGAGTTAAACACTCGCTTCAGATACTTGTCTCTAACCTACATGTCACTCATACCTTAGTTGTGCATGTTCTGTGAGTGATGAAAGCGAGTCTGCCCTACTGGATCTGTTCTGCTGAGAATAGAAGATTGCATTTGTATTGTTCTGTGATAGAGGGAAGCTTGTATTGCTTCTATCATACTGTACCTGTTCCATGATGATGCTCCTCTGTGGATGCCTGATTTGTTCTTTTCTTTGTAAGGGGGAAACACTTGTGCTGTTGCTGTCCTAACTGTACATATGTTTCGAAGGGGAAAACTTGCATTCTTTCTGACCAAGGTGTACCTGCTCTATGAAGAAGTGGAATTTTCACTGATGTGTCCCAATTGTGAGAAAGTGGATTATTAGTTTTGGTTGAATGGGAGTTCCCCACAAGAAATAATAGCACTATCTAATTAGGTCCAATAAAGATTTCAGTAATTTAAACCTGAACTCAACCCCTGGTAGGTATGGCACAGAGTAGGCAGGTTTAACTTAAGAAAATGTGTATTGCATTTAGAGGTACCA
This sequence comes from Calotriton arnoldi, assembly GCA_963921515.1. Lineage (NCBI taxonomy): Eukaryota > Metazoa > Chordata > Amphibia > Caudata > Salamandridae > Calotriton > Calotriton arnoldi. The sequence continues at coordinate 107,897 of CAWUFW010020024.1, forward strand.
AAACAGCTAAAAAGTTTAAAACAAAACAAAAAATAAAAATCCAACTCCATTTTATAGAGAATCATTTAATGAACAAAATGACACCAAAACAACAATTCAATAAAGAGAACCAGAGATATGGATTTTAAAGTTTTATATGAAAATAACAGCACTGCTGGGAAAAGGAAGATTGCAGATTGACGCCGCCCCTAGTAGGTCATTTGCAGAGTTGCTCCGGCGCTATTCATCGGTTCCAGGCATGTAGGCGCTTGCGATAGCGCCATAACTATAAAATTGAAGGCAGAAAACATGAGGAACTAAAAAAAAAAAGGAGTTCTTCGCTGTTAAACTTAAAGGAGGAGATATTCTTACTACTTTTCCGCTTCCCGCTCTAGATTTTCCAGGATCGAAGTGTGAGGCTGTTTGGTTTGGCGGACCGGTGAGCTGGCGGACCCGCTCCTGCTTTTGCTGGCTATACATCTTAGGACAAAGGACGAAGTACACAGGATACAGGAGGCAGGGCGAGGACAAAGAAGGTGTCTTTCCAGCTGGAAATCTACGCTCGAGAGACATTCTGCATTTGCCTGCATGATTTTGTTGGCTGACCGCGTCCCACTCCGGGTTTTGCTTCTTGCCACCGGGTGCCCTGGGCGATCTTGCCGTCTTCTCCTCCTCCAGGCATATCGTGATTTTCTCGTTGGGCTACCCTACCTCAGCAAGTTACAGGCTATGGGGCCACCGAAAGCGAACACCTTGAAGGGTGGGCGAGCTGGCGCTCGCTCAACCGCAGTTTTGGCTGGTGCTGGAGCTGGGGAAACTGCCACTTCGGGAGGAGAAGAGAAGGAGGTGGGAGAAAATATTGGCTCAACGCGCTCTGCCTCACGGGTATGTCGACCTATTATGAAAGTGTTACAATCTAGAAAAGCCTCTGTAGTAATCAACCCTGGGGGGTCAACTATTTATCCACAAGAGACTGATATGGTGAGCGCACTCATTGAGGCTGTACTGCCACCTGGGGGAGAAAAGCGACAGGAGGATGCAAGCTTAATTACAGTTCCGGTTTCATCACTAGATAAACAAGGTTTAGGAAATACTGGCAATGGCTCACAGGGAGCGGAAATATCTATATCTCTAGAAGATATAGGTGCAATGGGCAATACTGACACCTTAAGGGAGGATGTGACTGTACCTGTCCCACAGCTTATTACTCCAAGCTTTGAGGTTTCTAATACCAGCCAGCCTCTACAGAAGCAGCCGGGGTCAGCACCCCCTTTGGAAGCCGAAATTTCTGAGGACCCCAAGAAATATGTAGAACTATTTGAGGGTGGGGACTCTGTAGTTGCTACACCGGGTATGGATACTAAGTCAGCCGTTCCTCAACACTTGGAACATAGTATTAGCCCCATTCTCTCTGGAGAGGCCGACATGTTGGAAATTAGCTCTGGGGTTAAAGAAGGCTTTCATGCTTAAGAAACTGCCAGTAACGGATGGATAACTATCAGCTGTGACAAGGGCCTTATAGAGCACAGTGAGGAGGGGGCCTCGACGAGCAAACTTAATAAAGGGGTTCTTAAACCCAGAACCCAGAAACAGCATAATAAGAAGGCTTTTGACAAACAATGTGATAATTCTGCTAAAACTGCAGAAACCAGTAGCCCGCTTCGGAAGTGGGTTACAAAGAAGGGCGTAGTTAAGAGAATAATCTCGCATCTCTCTGGCTCTTGCTCTGACTCGGTCTCTCAAATTACTCAGACTCTTTCAGATCCTTTGGCAGTAACTAGGGGTCAAGACAATGACTGCACTAGTACCAGTGGCAGGGGTATCAGTGGTCAGGGACGATCTTTGTCGCCCCCCTCTTCAATACCTTTACCGGCTACTATGGCAATACAAGGGGATCAAATGGACATATCGCCAATAGCCAGTCAGTCATCTGAACAGATATCACTGCTAGAAATTCTTTGGGCACTACAAGTACAGAGAGTAGAGGCTCAGGATTACTGTGCTCAGGCTAGAGCTGATAGCTCTGCTATTAAGCTTACTCTCTTAGAGGTTAAAAACCAGATAGCCTCTATCACATCTGATATTACTGAGCTTCAACTGAGGATAGCTGACACAGAAGACCACATGAGCAGAACAGTGAAGCTCACAGATGCACATGACACTAAGCTGAGAGCCATGCAACTAAAGGTTGAGGACTTGGAGAACCGACAACGACGTAATAATCTGCGAGTCTTTGGGGTACCAGAAGGATTGGAAGGAGTGGACTGTCGAACATACATTGTTAATCTATTTCAGAAATCTTTTCCAGATCTGGCTGACTGGGATTGGGATAACCAAGTCCAACTGGCACATAGGTTAACATTGATTACTAATAAACCTCCTGGCCGCTTTCCTCGGCCTATTCTAATCTGTCTGGGCAATTTCCTACTACGGCAAGTGGTTTCCATTAAGGCGAGGCCTACTACCCCTATACGTATGGACTCACTCTCAATATTCGTCAGATCTGACTTTTGTAAAGATACCATGGATCGGCGTTGGAAACTACACCAACTCATCGATCCCCTGAAGGTGGCTGGTGCGCAGGTGTATCTCCAGGAGCCTGGGCGCTTAAAAATAATAAAGCTAGCATTTACGGAGCGGGAAGCTCAAGAAGCTCTGAACTCTTGGCGACAGGAACCTGAGAAATAATTTGCAGCGATAGCTATAATGTTTAGGGATAGGCTCTTCATGTTTCCATGTACTTTTCTCTCTGGTGCTCTCTTTTTCTGTTTGCTGATTTTTCTTCTTTTTCTACATGCCTTAGAAATTTCTTCTTTTTAACTGGAGGCACTCTGCATCTGATATTCCTTAAATGCTGTCTTAGTGGACAGTAATAAGGGGGCTGATTCCTTTCTTGAGACACGGCGTGGGTGAGAAGTGGGGGTTGGGGATGGGTTTGGATCGCTGTAGGGTAAAAGCAAAGGAGCTAAATATGATGTTCTTTCTACTTGGGGTAGTGGCTTTTGGATGTACTCTAGGAAAATTTGTTCTAATTCAGCTACTTCTTTATGGCAGTGATTAAATGTTTATGCTGGAATGTATCTGGGTTAAATGCCGTTCGTAAACGCCAACTTGTGTGTGAAGAGGTAAAGATGTATCGCCCACATTTGTTTTTTTTAACAGAAACTCACATAGCGTATAAGAATCGAACATTGCTTAATCAACTTAGTTACAATACTGTCGTCTGCTCATCTCAAACTGTTTCAATAAGGGGTGTGGCTATTTTAGCTAGCAAATTTTTGGCTTATAAAACTGACCGGGTTATAGCTGATGCTAGGGGGAGGTGGGCTATTGCTCAACTGGAGGTCCATGGCATTAAATATGTTTTAGTTGTGATTTATGGACCTAATATTGACGACCTGGCTGTTTTTAATACACTTATGTTAACTTTACTCGAGTTTCAGGGGACTTTAATAGTTATGGGTGACTTTAACTGCGCTATGAATCAAAAGTTAGATTCAACTTCTCGGCGCCCGACTTCAAGAATGCCGAAAGCACGTGCTTCAATCCTGGAATTTGCTTGTTTGCATGACATTTAAGATGTTTGGCGGGCTTTGTATCCAGATGCCCCGGGGTTTACATTCTACTCTTACCCACATGGGCAATATTCAAGGCTGGATATGGCTGGGGCCAGTAATACAGTTCTGAGCACAGCTAAGATGGAGGTCTGTCCTAAGATTACTTCAGACCACAATCCAATTTTACTAACAGTTCAGCCGATATCCTCTGATAAGACTGGACGGCCTTTTTCTTTTCCATGATATCTGTAATCTGATGATGAGTATACTTTACATATGGGGAAACTCTTGGCAGAATTCCTGCTCTTTAACACCGATACTGCGCCTCCCCATATGGTATAGGATTCCATGAAGGCGTTCATAAGGGGCATTACTCAGCAATTTATATTGACCAAAAATAAAACCAAGGAGGCTTCTGTCAAAGCGGCTCTTATGACTCTAACTATTCTAGAGCTCTCTCATGCACTATCTGTTAGAAGACAGGATGTAGATCATCTACAAGTCTATATTAAACTAATAGAAGCGAAGGAAGCGGCATTAGGGATTATCAAGAAAAGAGTGGCAGTTGTCTTTAATAAATTTCGCTCTGAACAATACGAATATAGTGAACAAGTGGGTAGAGTACTAGCCTATAAAATTTCTGATAAAAAGACTAAAAGCAAAATTACTGAAATCAAAGGGGCGGATAATGTTCTACACACGGAAGCCCGGGCGATCTTGGAGCAATTTGTGACTTTTTATGAAGATCTCTATGCTCCTTCAAACCCAGTAGTACCAGTGGAGGTTTCTCGATACTTGGGGAGTGCTCGAGTATCATCACTGACAGCTCAGGATGCTGCCCAATTGGAACTAGAGATATCGGTCGAGGAGATCTGGTTGGCTTTATCATCTCTTCCTTCGGGCAAAGCTGAGGGTGAAGATCAGATTCCGATCGAATTCTACAAAGTTTTTAAAAACATCCTAACTCCACTCTTTATTAAAGTTATTTGTGAAATAGGGGAATTAGGTGTGGTACCACCCTCCTGGGATATCACAAACATGGTTTTTTTTCTAAAGAAGAAGAAGCCACCAGCAGCTTGCGGATCTTACCGCCCAATTTCACTTATTAATGCTGATGCCAAACTGTTTGCAAAGATCTTGGCTAATCGCTTTTCTCCATTAATGGTGAAATTGGTTTCTGGGCAACAGCATGGTTTTATTATGGGAAGAGATACGTCGACCCATATTAACACTGCTATTATGGCATTTGATCTGGCTGAGCAAATTAATGTCAAATTAGGTATGATACTATTGGACGCAGAGAAAGCGTTCAACCGGGTGGCATGGGACTATCTTTGGCCTACTCTTACTGCAGTAGGAGTTTCCGATCGATTTCTGATATGGGTAAAGGCGCTCTATCGCTCACCTCAGGCTAAATTAAGTTATGCTGGTTTACAGTCTAGGGCTTTTCGGATAAACAGGGGTACACGACAGGGATGGCCTCTGTCTCCCCTGTTGTTTGCTTTATATCTTGAACCTTTTATTCGGGTGCTATTGATGAATCAAAGCATTCTACCACTCTCTCATGGACTTAATGAACTAAAACTTAACGCTTATGCAGATGACATTGCAATTTTCTCTACGGATCCAGCTCGATCTCTAGAATTAATTACTCAAGAGGCTGATAGATTTGGCGCCTTTTCAGGATATAAACTGAATATTGATAAAACTCAGATTTTACTGAACTTTAAACTAGACAGACCTATAATGGGAACTTGTCTAGAAGCCACATATCTTCGTGTTTGTATTACCCCTCAGATTCAAAATATTATTAAAGTAAATTATGAAGTACTGTTGACTGAGACTGTTAAGAAATTTAAGAATTGGCACAGGCTACCTATTAGTGTCATTGGACGATGTAACATTGTTAAAATGACAATGCTCCCTAAGTTTCTTTATTTATTTAGGTCCATCCCTTTGAAATTGTCAAATTTGTTTTTTAAGGAACTAGATGGGGCAGTGGGCAGCTTCATTTGGGGATATAGGTGTGCACGTCGGGCTATTACATTTCTAAAATACCCATTTAATCAAGGCGGTATTGCACTCCCTGACTTTAAATTGTATTATTGGGCTTCCTTTACGAGCAGATTCCGTAGTCTTTTCTCTAAGAAGGACCAAGACTTTAGTCATAAACTTTTGCTAAACCAAGATTGTTGCAGGTTTCTCTATCGAATACACGAGCCAAACTACTTTAAGAGAGTACGTTTCAAGACACTAAGGGGCTTAGCCACTGTTTGGCGGGAAATAGCTACTACGTATTCTCTACCGACTTATTTCTCTAAGTTTCCGTTGTGGGATAATCCACTTCTCCCAGACATATTTCAAGATAGTACCGCTAAACAGTGGGCTAGCCTTGGGGTGGATAAACTAGCGGATCTCTATGATGGTAATGGCTTTCGCACTTTTCAGGATCTGAAGGACTCTTGTCTGATACCACGCCAACACTATTATAAGTACTTTCAAATTAGGAATTATTTTGTGAGATCGCAAGGGCTCAAGAGGTTGGAGCCTCAGCAACTATTGGCTTTTTTTCATGAACCTCCTCAGAAAAGACCAATTTGTGTCGTGTATCAGCTTTTTAGCCAGGATACATTGGATTCTCTTGCTCTTCTAGCTGGGAAATGGAGTGTAATCCTTGCTGAGGAAATACCTGTTACAACCTTAGAGGCTGCACTGTCTACAGTAAAAGATGAGGTATGGTCTAATAATCTAAGACTTCAACAATTTAAAACTATCTGTATGCTGTACTATACACCTGATAAGATAAGTAGATGGGGACGAATTGCCCTAAATGTGGGGAATATGGTGCTAACATTGCCCATATGTTCGCCACGTGCCCTCTGCTAGTGGTTTTCTGGCGTGAGGTCATGTCTGTTTTAAGAGACCTCTTGGATTGGATGTGGTCCTCACCATCAGAGAGATATTGTTGGGCTATAGGGATAATTCTAATCGCGCAAAGGTTGCATTAATAGCTATAGTAATAGCCACTGCTAGACTTGCTATAGCCCGTGCATGGATTTCTCCAAAGCCGTGTAATGTAATGGAATGGTGGAGCATTTTTATTGAGGTCTTTGAACGAGAAAAAGCTCTGGCTAAGGTCAGTGGTTTTAAGGCACTATGGTAATTTAATGCAATCTGGCATGGTATGAATCAGGAGTGATTTACTAAATTCACTTTATTCTTCTTCACTGCTTATTATCTTTTAATCTTTTTAGTAATTATCTCTTCTCTCTCCTTTTTCTTTTTTTCTCTCTTTTCTTTTTCTCCCCTTGAAATTGAAATGTACATAAAAAAAGTATGCAATAGTGTAGTTCTTGTTTGTATTTTCTGTTTTTGTCTCCTTTGCAAAATTAAAAAAAGAAAAAAAGAAACAATAAAAAAAGACGAAAATAACAGCACCAAAAATCATTAAGAGCCAATCGGGGTCAACTGGTCACAGTAGACCGGGACCTAGACGCAATTTGAGGTTTTTCCTTGGAACTTTGTTTTTTTTGGGAAGTGAAAGTAGGGCAAGGCAGCAGAATGTATCCAAGACATCAGATTGGCTTGGGATGAGGGTCTGGTGAATTCTTTGGTTTAGGCAGAAAAAGCTCCAAGCAGGAAAATTCTAAATTGTGCCCATGAAATTCCTTTCGCCAGCTGGATACTGTTGGTGCCTTTGCCCAGTCAAGTTTTCTTTTTTGGAGCTCATATTCTTCCAGCGGGGTAAGGCTGCAAGCTGTAGCCGATGAGGGCAGAGTGCAGATTACAAAGTGTCTGTAGTTTAAAAGGAATTCACCAGCTGACCCTTGGGGTCCATGTCTTTGTCCTTGGTACAAGTGGGAGGAGGTCAAACCCTTCAGTTCTCCTCACAGGTCTCAAACAGCAGGTGCAGTCCTTCTTCTCTTCTTCCACAGGTCGGGAGTATTCTGAAGAGGGATCCCAGTTGTGCCACATTTAGCCTGTGGGTGGGGGTGACTCCTGATGCTCCCTGACCAATAGGAAATAAATAGTTCCGAGAGGTAACCCTACTCACTTCAGCAGCTGTTCCTGTGTGCCCTACCGCAAAAAATCCCACAGTGCCTCTCTCTGCCTAAATCCAAGATGGTGAAATCAAATCATTCTCCCTCTTAGAAATGGGATTTCTGGTTGGCTAGGGCATGCGCCTATGCCAGGCAGAAACCACCACTCTAGTCAGGGCAAGGGAGTTACACGCTGAAGATAACCCCTGCTCACCCCCTTGGTAGCTTGGCACGAGCAGTCAGGCTTATCCCAGAGGCAATGTGTAAAGCGTTTGCGCAACCACACACACAGCAGCAACACACTAGGCACACCACAAAAGAAACTCCACACAAGGTTATATCAAAAATAGCCTTTGTATTATCATAAACACATTAGAAACCTAATCACACATTTACACTGTGCCAACTGGCACTAGGCAATACTCACAGGGGAGTATATACAGGACCATGCCAATCGGGCCACGGTCAGAACCATCAGAATGCAGGTAGTAAATATAAAACACAACCAGTAACTACTGGTACCATAATAACCTAAGCATTATCATATTAGCATTAGACACCATCCTAAAATATCATACCATGACATTAGGCATAAACACATTAGGCACAAACCTCATTAGCATAAATACATTATGCATTAGGCCTCACCAGCATAAACACATTATGCAATAACCTCATAAACATAAACACATTACGCAATAGGTACCACCTTGAGGCAATAACAGTGGGCATAAATCACATCACGCAGTAGACATCACATTAGGCATAACATTACTCATAAATCACATTACGCATAGACCTCATAGCAATATCTGTGGGCATAAAACCTCATAAGCATGAATTATCCTAGGCATTAGCACATGATGAAAGGGGCATCACATTAGGGCTTTGCGCCCTACCAACATTAAACCTGTCCCCCAGGCCAACTGGCCTCTAAAGGGAGGGCCCCAATGCCCTCTGTCCAGAAAGTCAGGGCTTACTCCAGGGCTATCCAATTAGCCCTCTGGCTGCCAATGCAGCAAGCAAAGTGCGCAATTGCGCTGGGGCGTGGGGTGCAACTCACCCCTGTCTTATCAGGGAAACAAAATGCCCCCAAACGTTGCAGCTGCCCACTGTCCGGCGGGGCAACTGTGAAAATGAGGCCTGGCACCACTGTGCCTCCTGAGTCCCCCACTGGGACTCTTCCACCACTTTGCCCCTCGGTGCAGCTGCCCGCGCTCTTGCGGTGCAGCTGAGGAAATGGACTGTGGCACAAACGGTGCCTGGGGAGCACAAGAAAAACTCTCCAGACTCAGCCCCCACTGGCAGGAAGAAGACACGGCCCCCTCTGAGCCCCACTCACTGGGGCTCTCCGTCGCGGCTCTCTGCCTCCGCCGGTCTCCTTGGCAGGTAAGGTGCCTCCACAGGTCCCGCCCGCACTCACCGGGCTGCTCTGGAACTCCGCTGGTGTCCTGGGACTCCGGCAGACTTCCTTGCACTTCGCCCGGTCCCCCTTCCTGGGACTTCGGTGTGAAGCCCGTGAGGCTCCGGACGTCTCTTGCCTGGTTTCCGGGTCGGGCCGGATCCTAGACCGCTGCGTCTCCTTTCTTTTGGCGGTGCAATCCCGTTTGGGCACCCGCTTTAAAAGGAGGCTCCAATGCGGGGTGGGCACCCGCTGAAATATACAACACTCATGCGGGGTGGGCACCCGCTGTTCTACATGAGCGCACAAGCGGGGTGGGCACCTGCTATTAAACACCCAAAAGCGGGGTGGGCACCCGCTCAAAAACGGCATAAACGCAGGGTGGGCACCCGCCAAAGAGCATGCCAATGCGGGGTGGCCACCCGCTCTCAAACGAGCGTAAAAAGTGGGGTGGGCACCCGCTTCTAAAGCAGCATAAACGCGGGGTAGGCTCCTGCTCTCCTTCCGTGATGTGGGGGAATCCCCACGTCGGGATTCCCTCTGTGGATGACGCAGCTCAGCGCTGCCAAGCACCAGGATTCCCTCCTCAAATTAAAGATATAGCGCTCACGAGGCGCTATGCCCAAAAACGTCCAGGGCAAAGGCTGGGCCCAGGCAGGTCAGCACACAGGGCCCTCCAGCAGGGAGGCAGTCCCTCGTGGCGGTTCCTCCTGGGGCCCAGCAACAGCAGGTCACCTGGAAGCACAGGAACAGCTCAACCTTTCATGGGGTCACAGCCCCTATATTTATATTACATCTTGGCTTTGTCTGCCCTGGCACAGGGCTTGGGGGAACAAGCCAAAACTGGTTCAGGGGGGAATTGGAGCACTTTGTTTACCAGGCTCCTCTTCCCCTTTGTCAAGTGGGGGCTCGTCATCAGACACACCACAGGGGGGTGGAGCCAGCATTGTACAGTCTAGGCACAGACCTATTTAGGGCCAGGGACTTCTCCTCCCACTACTCCAAATGCAGATGTCCCATTCAGCCTAGCGCTGACTCACCCTGCCCCTCCTGGAGCCACACACACCTCACCAGCCCCTGTCACTCAAAAGCCAGACATGCAATTCACATCAGGCAGGTAGACACATAGCACACAGAAATGCCAACTTCTAAAAGTGGCATTTCTAAAATAGTTATAATAAATCTGCGCACACCATTGCGTAGCATTTATTATCACTATTCCAAACATACCAAACTTGACCACGCTGCTCCTCTCATATCAGGAATTACCACTGAAACACTTATCAGGGAATCCCCAATGCATTCCTATGGGAGGGCAGCCCCACAATAGTGAGAAACCAAAATGGCTGTTTGTCACTACCAGGACATGTCACACACTTAAGGTACATGTCCTATCTTTTACCTACAATGCACCCTGCCCATAGGGCTAGCTAGGGCCTACCTTAGGGGTGACTGACATGTAGTAAAAGAGGGTTCACAGACATGGCACACACTTTAGGTGCCACGTCACAGCGGCAGTAACACTGCGCGCACAGGCCCTGCAATGGCAGAGGCCTGAGATAGGTTTGAAAGGCTACTTTGGTGGGTGGCGCAATCAGCGCTGCAAGCCCACCAGTAGCATTTAATTTACCAGCCCTGGGTATATGAGATACCACTTTACAAGGGACTGACAGGTAAATTAAATAGGCCAAACAGGTGTAGACCAATCTTACCATATTTAACACAGAGAGCACACGCACTTTACACTTGGCAGCAGGGCTAAAGTGCCCAGAGTTCTCAAACCACCAACACCATGTCAGAAAAATAGCTAGGAGAAAGGCAAAACGTTTAGGGATGACCCTGCAAAAAGGGCCAAGTCCAACACTCCCCTTGTGCAGAGCCTCTGTGCCCACACCAGAGATATGAAAAGAACCACCTTTTCTCTGTGGTCATTTCAAACCAATTTGGGGGGCAGATGCCTCCCCATTGTGATTGGAACTTGTCTGACTTGGGAGACAAAGGAAGGGCCTACCCAGGTGTCGGTTAACATTTGCCCGTGACAGGGGAGGCCTCTTTGAAGATAATCAAGTTCCTGGGCACTGCCCAAATGGCCATCCTGCCACAGGAACAGAAAAACATCCTCACACCCTATCCTTTCGCTCCTGCTCTGGGAGCTGTTTTCAAACTTTATTCAAGGCTTAAACACTCAGAGGGCTGCAGCTGGGGGCTAAAGTAAATTAACTCTCAGTGGCTCTAGGCAAAGAAAAGGTAACTTTCCAAAAGCATGTTTTCCTTAATATTTATTAAAATTTGACTTCACCAGTGAATTGGGATTTTAATACATTTTACATAGATTCCAAGAATGAAACCTCTGGGTTTTTCTAAACCATAGATAACACTATTAAATGTAATACTGTATCTCTGTGTTTACCTATGGAACTGCCAGCCTTGCTACAGCGAAAATAGCTTTTGGGACTTTTCACTCTAAGGACATGTGTAACAATACATTTCTACTTATCCTACTTTTATATACCCTGCACCCTGCTTTTTCGGCAGTATGTCCTACTTAGGAGTGACTGATTAATATTTAATATTTAAAAAGGAGGGTTAGGCCTGTCAAAAAGGTTTATTTTGACAGGTCAAATTGCAATTTTTAAATGGCCACAGTCATGTTACAATGGTAGACCTGGAGCCATTTTTACTCTGTCACTGTAGTAGATGGCAGAATAGGTGCTGCGGTCCACTAGTGACATTTAACTTTACAGATCCTGGGTACACTCTGGTACCATTTACCAGTAAAAACCATTTTCTTAACACCACACAATTTTAATATGTCTAAATGTTTTTCAAAGGGAGAACATATATATCGATATACGAGGGGACAAAACCTCACCCTAACTAGAAAAAACATTACCAGTGTACAACCAGTGAACAATATTTCTGCCAAATACTTCCCAGTGCTAGACATGGAACCTACTGATAAAACATACCACACCAGGTATGTGAAAGATCATCATTGTATATGAGTGCATGAATGTATGCTAACTCAATAAGAGGTTTGGCCGCTTTGTACTTCTTGCATGTTTATGTCAGTTTACAAAGAGCGAAGAGCAGCCCTGTAAGTCCTCTACCTCCCTCTTTACTGTGTTAGCTACTTGTGCTGTACCTTCCTGTATGTGTGAGAGAGTTATGTGATGTGATTTTACATGCGAAACAAGCAGTTTTTGAAGTGAACTAGAAGTCTTAGTAAAATTTTAAAACATTGCTACCATGTGTTTCCATGTCATGCAGAATACCTTCTACCATTTCTGGCATTTGAGCCAACACACTGTGCGTTCCAGGGTTTTGGATCCATAATGAAAGGATTAATAGCAAAACTACAAGCCCTGCATTGCAACATGCTGTTGGTATTAAATGTCAAACTACCAGTTAGTAGATATGTGAAATGCAAAATAAAATTTAGTTCCTGACCTACTGCCTTTATTCTTGCAGGAAATCAAGTGTTAACCAGCCCAGTCGGTGAAAGGGTAGAGCTAGCCTTTCAAATGCAAATGCTGGCATTTCATTGTTAATGGGCTAACATTAATACCCCTTGGAAAAAACAAACTATATGCTAAAAGGCGCTATTTAGCAGAACAATGTGAACAGCAGCACCCAAACCTTTGCTAAAAGATAGGGAGAAAGGAAAACAATTGTCTGGCACCACATCTTCCTGCGCCCATTCTCTGCCTATGTGTTGATGTGATTTAAAGACAGTGGAGCACCTGCACCAACGTGAAGCACCCTGCCTTGAAGAGGAGTAGCATGTGCTGCAGGCACTGCCATGCGAGGGCCTCCAGTGCTCTTTGGATTGGCAGAATAGGACCAAGGCAAGGATGGTAGCCGACTGGCTTGCAGGACAGCAGGGTCCTTGGCTGAAAGTTGAGGTGGGCTAGCACTGAAAGCCTAAGCCACACCCGAGCCTGAAGTCGGGCTCTGGCTCAGTTCGAGGTCCTGTTGGAACCTCAAGCCAGTAACAAGCCGAGCTTTCATGTGGCTTCCGTCTACCACCATTCCTGCAACCAGGATGTGGCATTACAGCCATAGCTGCCGACTTTGGAACTGGGGAACCAGGTTTGAGTCTCGCCATTGGCTCAGCATCCTGTGATTTTGGGCAAATCACTTGGGGGCAGATTTACAATAAACTAACGCAGCGCGGTGCAGCAAGTCATTTTGCTGCGCTGCGTTAGTTTGGAAGCACAGGGATGCAACATATTTACAACAATATGTCGCATCTCTGTGCTTCCCCCTGCGCTTGCGCACAGACTGCTGCCATGCGCTGATGCAGGCACCCTTGCACCATGGTGCAAGGATGCCTGCACATAAACAATCAGAAATGGCGTTTTACAACTTCTATGTGTACGTCTTTTTTTTAAAGGATTGTTTATATGCAGAAAGGGACACCTTCTGTACATAAACAATCAGCAGAGGTGATTTTCTATATGTGCTGCAGAATGCAGCACGCATAGAAAGAGGAAACAAAACGAGGAGAAATTAATGCATTTCTCCTCGTTGCGCCTCCATACGCCTCCCCTGGAGCGGCGTAGTATTCAGACGCATTTCCAGATTTACAATTTCTTGTAAATCTGGAAATGTGTCTGGTTCCACGGGTGTTGCGTGGGAACACCCACAGCAACACCCATGGAACGCCCCTTTCACGCAAAGTGCTGCGTGTAAAGGGGCCATATTTACAAGGACAGAAAAAGCCAGGCAGGGTGGCTTTTCGAATATATACCTTTGCATCGCATGCGTTACATCGCATGCTTTTACAACGCGGTCAGTACAACAACGCCGTTGTTACAACGCGAGCCATTACGGGGGCGCGCTGGACTTAGGAATAGTATAATTTATTATTCCTACTCCAGGTTGTGCAACAGCAGGGAAGGTGTTAGATTGTAAATCCGACACCAGAGCGCCCCCTACAGGAAGTCGTTGAAACGACTTGCGATGTAATGGCTCGTGTTGTAACAACGCGGTTCTTGTAACGACCGCGTTGTAAAAGCATGCGATGTAACGCATGCAATATTATGGCTGTTTCCTGGCTTTTCCTGTCCTTGTAAATATGGGGCAGAAAAATGCGCTGCCGGTGCGTCACAAACTGTGATGCACTGGCAGCGCAAGGGGCTTGTAAATCTGCCCCTTGGTCTCCCCGTGCCTATAAACAATGCATGCAACCTTGGGTAATGTAACTGGTGCTCTTGTAAAGCACTCCAATGCCTTCAGGCCGAGCTCAAGCTATTAAAAACTTCAGAAAAATGCACAAAGAGGTAAAAACATAAACATAACATAACGTGTATTTGTAAAGCGCACGTTCACCCAGTCGTTTCAAAGCCTTAACATAAGGAAAGACAAATCTATACTCATTTCCTGGCTGATTCATACAAAATGAAACCAGAAACCTTGGGTAATTGCGGCTTCCCCACTTAAATTGTGTGATCTTAGGCAAATATTTTATTTCATCAAAACTCTTTTTTCTTCATTATCGCATAAGAAAGCACTTTCAAATATGTGAGTTCAGAATAACAGATGTACAAAAACCTATGGTGCTTGATTTAATAGACTATCAAGTTGGGCCAAATACAGGGTTTACATGACAATTGTCTTGCTTCTTAGTGCACTAATGGTTTATCTTTAAAAATTATCATTTTTAACAAGTACTTCTCAGTGCAGTGGTATAATATGACATATCAATGTCAAAGCTTCACATGTTAAAGAACTAGACTTTTTTTTAACTGTGAAGTAAATTTCTCATATTTTACATGATGCTTGTTGTGTGATTTACATAGCAAACATTTTCAGGGCTAGGCTCATGCAGGGGCTCCAAGATACAAGCCAGCCCCTTGGCTTGACTCTCCCTGTAAATTTGACAGCTCGCCCACCTCTAGGTGAAAGTGACCTCCTTCATGTGGGCACAGAGACCACAGGACAGTGCCGTCTTAATGCATGGGCAAGCTGGGCAGTTGCCCGGGGACCCCATGAGCATAGGGGCCCCATGCTGATCTATTTTTAATTTCAAAACACTGATTTTGTTTGAGGTACCAATAAATATCAGTTTATTTTATCGTTAATTTATGTTTTTATTCCTGTGAGTGGTTGTGTAGGCAGGGCCCAAGGCACTGCTTTGCCCGGGGGCCTATAATGCTGTTAAGATGGCCCTGCCACGGGATCCTCCCCTCCATTCCTCCTCCCTTTGCTTCCCTTTCTTTCCCCTTTTACTTTATTTTTAATTTCGTTCCTTTCTCTTTTTTCCATTCACGCCTATCTTTCTCTACAAAGTCTTGACTTTTTGTCCTTCTTGCACTTCCTTAGCCAATTCGGAGGTATCTTGTGCCCTTCCCTTATTACCAGTGGCGGCCGGCACAGGTAAGAGCGGTGAGGTGGGGCGGGCCAGGGTGGGGGGGAAGTCGACAGACAACGGGATAGGTGAAATTAAATAAAAAAATTAATTAAACCACTTATCTTGCGCTCACCGCATCGCAGAGTCGGCGATGCGGTGAGCGCAAGGTAAGTGGTTTTATTTATTTTTTAATTTAATTTTACCTATCCCGTTATCTCTCGACTTCCCCCCCCACCCTGCTCCCGCCCCACTCCACTGCCCTACCGCTATTACCTGTGCCGGCCGCCACTGCTGATTACTATCACGTAAATACCTCCCCATGTTGAATACCTGTGATGCTCTTGCTTGGCACTTACTGGGCAGTTGATTTTCAAGGATTTATGAGCTAGATGCGCTGTTTTAGAGCGCTGGATCAGGGAAGCTAAAGCTGTTTTCCGAGTTGGGCACTGAAAATATTTAACTGCGAAAATGTAAATCGGTAATCACAGCCCTCAAGTGATATGAGGCTGGGGGTTCCCCTGCACTCTATCTTCCATATTCACTGCGCTGGTTTTGGCGCTTTGTGACAAGGTTTTTGGACCCTGATGGTCTGTTTTTGCATGGTTTATGTTAAGGTTTTGTGAAAGGGCTTAAATATCATGTTTCTGGATGAGAGATATTGTGCGATGGGGGTGGAGGGAGAGGGTGGTTTGGTTTTTAGGTGACGGAGTTTAGGGTTTGGAGTTAGGTGATTCGGGTTTAACGCTATGTTTCTGTGATGCACGTGGTATAGTTTTCAGCCATAAGTTGTTTTGTTTTCAAGTAAGGGTGGTCAGGTTTGGCGGTGCAGGTGATATGTTTTTTACTTGGGGCGATCTAGTTTGTGATGAGAGAACCATATTTTTGGGTGAGTGTGACGTGGTATGATATAAACACCTCCCATTCCCCAACTCTCCATGAGAGTTGGACTGGTCTCACCAGACTCACAGGCTCAACTCCTGTGTAAGCTGCTTCGCTTGTCAATGTGGCCCACTCTATGAACCCTCAGAGAGTGGGTTAGGAGGACATTGGGCAGGGCCTCATGCAAGAAGGGAGATTCAGTCTTAGACACTCATTTTGGCATGTGCTAAAGGCAGAATCACTGCCTTAGGTCTCAAATCTAATTTTCGATATTTGGATGGTTTATACTGTATATTTCCCCATGTGGCTATTATCATGAGGTTATTTCTTCCTTCCAGTGTAGCTAAAGCCCTTGAACTTTTCCTATATATGCATCCAGCCATTAACTTACATTTCCAACCCTTGACCAGATTAGCTGTCTTTGATGAAGCAGTGGCCTAGTGGTAGCTTGGCAGTGGATAGACTGTTTGCCTATTGTAGTACGTATCAAAGTACCAATTACAGTATTATATCATATGCAAATAATGTTGTTTCTTTCTACAGTTTTTCATCTTCCAATTGCATGTTGTTTAGAAAAGCCTCCTCTGTAGTCCCAAAACCCTGCATGAAAAACTGTCCTCTTCCTTTCTCACGAGTGACCCTCTCTATACTTTCCATCCTCTGCCTGCCTACTCTTTCTGACCACAGCCTACTTTAAGTCACATGCCTGTTTGCCTTAATCTTTATTACTGTATTTCTGCCAATTGCCCTAGTTTCATTCCAAAAATCACAACCTCTTATTCTTTGAAAATGATACCTACATCCTAATAATACCAATTCACCCTCTATCTCATCTGTAAATCCCATCTACCATCAGCATGAACTCACACACCCATTCTAATGATCACACCTAACTCCTGTTCAGGGGCTTAGCTTCAGGGGGGTGTTTGGGTGTTACACCCATCCAGTAAATGTATTTTCTGGTAAATAGTTAGGTCCAAGTGCTTTCAGTCGTGTGTAGTGTGGTTTCTGTCGGATTTCACCATGAATTGTTCCATACACACAGATAAAAATGCACACACTCTCTCCCTCCCTGTTCTAAAAGTCTTCAAAAATGTTCGTTATTTTACAAAATATTGTGTTTTCTCTCACTTCTAACCCGTACCCATCTGCATTCGTCTCCCTTTCCACTTCCCCTTTAGCCCCTCTCAGGCAACCTGCTTGTCTTATTATGTATTGTAATATTGTATGCCAGCCTGATTGTTGCAAAATCTGAAACCCTCCCCAATCTTACTGACCAAGCAACGCCCCTGCTCCTGTTAATATAAACCACTGCAACGAAACTGAAGTGAATGCATTGAATGGTTGGTCTAAGAGAACAAGACTAATGCCAGTAACATCTGCATTAACCATTAACCTTGGATCCAGAGCACCAGCATAAAGCTCTTAAATGCCTTGTCAGGGGCAGTAAGCACTATATAAATGGAACTACAATACAATACAATAGATAACCATCTTGGCCCACAGTAATACTATAAAACTCAGCATTCGGGAAGTTGATTGTAGTTCATACAGGCTGCATAATAATTCCCTTTTAATGGTTAACAATTTTACACTCACATAAGACAGAACTACCATGGATTATGTTCATTGTCCGGTGGTGTACCAGTCCACAGCAACTGAAGAGGTATGGGATAACTGAAGAGATCTGCCACATGCAGCTGGCCAATGGAAGACTTTATTCAGTCCACCACTGCTGGTCCCGAAATGCTGCGTACTATGACCTCTCCTTGACATCTCACAGTATCAATCAGACATGGGATGACATTAACAAGGTGTTTCTCAACAGATCTCTCCAGCACTTCTCCCCCCAACCTATGGCTGCTCAGGGCCATAAACCTTAAACAAAATGTTGCATAATGGACAACCAGTGAAGTAACCAACCAGTTAAGTAGCCTATGATCATAAATAACACCATAAAGAGACGTAGAGAGCTGCTCAAAGCTGTGAGTTTACTATAAAACCATAAACTGTGCACCTGTCTCACACAAATCATCATCTATCACATTGCTAAGCAATACATCCCATGACACGATAACTGCACCTGAGGGGGTCATGACACATGGCCTAAAAAACACGTTCTACTTAGGACCAAGACAAAGACACCACACTTCCAACCAGACACCATACATGGTGCAACTTCCTACCCATGTAGACAAGCACTTCGGAGCCCCACATAGCAGTAGTAGTCAAGTCAAGTCAAGAAAGCTTTATTAGATTGTTTGAAAAAACAGTCATAAAAGCACAATAAAAAACATTTCATTATACAATAAAATTTATGATTAAGACAGTATTAAACTAAGAAAGTTTCAATAGCAACCAATCTAATTTTATATGGTTAAGACAGTATTAAACAAAAAAGCTTTCAATGACAACTAATCAAGTGAAAGACAATTGATTCCTATGGGAGAGAACTTTTTTCAAAAAATTTATAACACTTAAAATAGTATATTCATTATCTAGTTGTTGTAAAGCCATTAAGGCAGGTCGACATTGGCGTAAGCCATAGCGTTTAAGAACAGGTTTTAAAAACAGAATCCATGATACGGTGTAAAATTTACAAAAAAGAATAACATGAATCGTGGTCTGTGGTGAAACATTATCACAGGGGCAGGGCATAAGACGACGAGACCAGTCATGCGTTGTGGGAAAAGTGACAAGGCAATGAAAAGTACCCATCCTAAAACGGGTCAATAAAAACCTTTCGTAAGCACTTTGTACAATGATTAAATACGGTTGGATGTTAAAAGTACATAAAACCATCTGATTGTGCAAAACTGTTGGTTTCAGTATCTCCAAAGTCATTCTATTAGACTCTAACAGGGACAAAGCCTTGTTTCTTAATTCCTTCCTTGTTATGGTACTAAGAGACCTGGGATTAGTGAAAAATTCAGGGTGGCCAAGATCTTTTAGAAAATTAAAAACATATTTTAACCATGGTATCATCATTGCTCCTTACAATTTCGTGATATCTAAAAGAATTTCTCTATTCAGTTTGGCCTCTTCTTTAAGCCACAGTCTATGAGATAAAAGTACAGGTTCGATCTTAATTAGGTCAGAAATAAATACTAGACCCAGTTCGGCGTGACAAACACAAGTGGAAGATCCAGGTGGTAATGATAAAATATATTTTAAAAATGAGTTTTCTACTCTTTGAATTGGCAGTAGATCAGCAAATCCCCAAACCCCGCTCCCATAGGTAGCCACTGGGAGACACTTTTTTTTTTCTAAACTTTTAGGAGTTCCACAGGTGGTCTTTTGCCCAATTTTCTTCCGAAGGTAATTAAGGCAGATGTGGTGCGCGCAAGAGCCAGTTTTTTGGCAGAAACAGCATGTACCCACATGTCGTTGTTGGCAAAAAGGATGCCTAAATAGGGGAATTTAATCGTATCCCCAGTTTTTTGCCCTGCCAAAAACATATCCTTATGTTTCTTAATGCCTTTGCCACATCGCAGAATAAAAGTTTTAGAGATATTAACTCTTAGACCTAGCTGATTCATAAAGCAGTTAAAACTATTTAAAACACGCTGAAGGCCAACTTGGGTGCGGGACATCAGGACTGGTTAGTCTAAGAGAACAAGACTAATGCCAGTAACATCTGCATTAACCATTAACCTTGGATCCAGAGCACCAGCGTAAAGCTCTTAAATGCCTTGTCAGGGGCAGTAAGCACTATATAAATGCAACTACAATACAATACAATAGATAACCATCTTGGCCCACAGTAATACTATAAAACTCAGCATTCGGGAAGTTGATTGTAGTTCATACAGGCTGCATAATAATTCCCTTTTAATGGTTAACAATTTTACACTCACATAAGATAGAACTACCATGGATTATGTTCATTGTCCGGTGGTGTACCAGTCCACAGCAACTGAAGAGGTATGGGATAACTGAAGAGATCTGCCACATGCAGCTGGCCAATGGAAGACTTTATTCAGTCCACCACTGCTGGTCCCGAAATGCTGCGTACTATGACCTCTCCTTGACATCTCACTGTATCAATCAGACATGGGATGACATTAACAAGGTGTTTCTCAACAGATCTCTCCAGCACTTCTCCCCCCAACCTATGGCTGCTCAGGGCCATAAACTTTAAACAAAATGTTGCAGAATGGACAACCAGTGAAGTAACCAACCAGTTAAGTAGCCTATGATCATAAATAACACCATAAAGAGACGTAGAGAGCTGCTCAAAGCTGTGAGTTTACTATAAAACCATAAACTGTGCACCTGTCTCACACAAATCATCATCTATCACATTGCTAAGCAATGCATCCCATGACACGATAACTGCACCTGAGGGGGTCATCACACATGGCCTAAAAAACACGTTCTACTTAGGACCAAGACAAAGACACCACACTTCCAACCAGACACCATACATGGTGTAACTTCCTACCCATGTAGACAAGCACTTCAGAGCCCCATATAGCAGTAGTAAGTATTATATATATGTTGCAATACAATACAATGTGCCAGTAACAAAGTAAAACCTTCAACATGTCTGTGCCACTCTAAACCCACATTTGTTCCACAAATGTGAAATTAATACAAACACTAAGGTACTTGTTACAAGTTTGATGGATTTTGGTGCAGGGATACTGTGGGCTGTAATGTCCAATTGTGGCCAGTTCCCCCCACCAAAATCCAGCAATTACGAGTGTAATCAAAAAGAGCTGGGAACAACTGATCCTTTTATGGTCGTTTTTCCGCAATTCCAGGGAAACATCTGCTGCCATTTTCCACCTGTTCAGGGCAGGTGGAAGATATCAGTGAGAGGGATGTTGTCATGCCAGGTTTGGGGGGAAACTAGCCCTCGGTAGCGCTAGTCTACTTATAATGGCCCAGGATGGAATTCCTTCGACCCCCCACCGCCCAGAAAGTTAACGGTCCACGTAGGATATCAAAATTCGCAATGAGAGCTTAATAGCGGAAATCGGGTTTCTGCCCATTTTTACCATTTGTATATTAACAATGCCTGTTTATTAGCATGCTATACTCATTCTTCATCACGGCCAAAGATGGAGAGAAAACCAGATATGATATCATGTCACTTTCCATGAGCGTAGCCATCATCAGGTCAACAGGTGCAGTGTCCCTGCGACAAAGGGTCCTGAGGGGACCAACATCCTAATAGCCACCATCCTAATAGTGTCTTTCTTTTACTACCTCATTGTACTTTTACTAAGTCTACATGATTCTGGTGTTTTACTCACGCTGACTTGTATTGAATAACATTCTTGTATTTATGAAGACTCTTTTTTCCCCACAGGTACAAGACTGTGACAACTAAGACAAATATTTGGCTCTGCCTCTTGGCCTGTTGGCTAGTATCTTTCGTCGTGGGACTGGTACCGATGTTTGGCTGGAACAAAAGCGCAACCATACAAGCAAACGACTCCTCCTTCATTCAATGCCGCTTCACCACTGTGATGAGCATGGATTATATGTTCTACTTCAATTTCTTTGGCTGGGTCCTTCTGCCTTTGCTTCTGATTTCAGGCTTGTACCTTGAAATATTCTACCTGCTCCGGAAGCACTTAAACCGAAGCATGACATCAAGGAGGAGCGGCACTTTTTATGGCAGGGAATATAAAATTGCGAAATCTCTAGCATTGGTCCTGTTCCTCTTTGCTCTCTGTTGGATGCCCATGTCAGTCATCAATTGTTTGTTATTCTTTTGGCCACATATTTGTCAGGGTACTGCTTTCAGTTCTGCACTTTATTGCAGCATCCTCTTGTCTCACGCCCACTCGGCCATGAACCCTGTGGTGTATGCCTTCAAGATACAGAAGTTCAGAGAAACCTACAAGGACATTGTCTGCAAGGGCGTCTTTAGGAGGGGTGGCGAATCCATGAGTTTTAGTGAAGAGAACTCTTTAGAGCCCATATCTTAGCTGTGAACTGTGGACGGACTTTCGGTGGTGACCACTTCACATGGACAGTGGATGATGCACTCAGAGGCTAGATACTGGGCGAAATCACTTAATGTCCCCATGTCTACCAAAAATGAATGTGTCCTTGTGTAATGCAACTGGTGTTCAGGTCGAGTTTGCGCTATATCAAAACTGCAACAAAAAAAACTTGCAAAAAACTGAGAAAAAAAAAAAGAATAGTCAAGTGCATTCAGCGATCAATAGATTACTCCCTCAGGAGAAGGAGATCAAGGGAGCTCCCTCACACTGTTCCTTTGCATCGAAACAAACTTCATGCAGTTCCTGAGAGGGCTGAAAGCACAGCTATTCCATGGGACACTCATTAACTAAACATTGACAACAGTCTTGCAAACGCCACTACTGTAACGTCGCCTCTGCCTGCCCACTGAAGGAGATTTGAAGAAGACCAACGTGAGACAATGTGAGCAGCAGACACAAATGACGAATTCAATAAAAATAAAAATAAATCCTTTAAAAAGTACTTCGGTTCACAACTTAGAAAATATCCTTAGATTTGGGCATTGGCATTCAAACCTTATAGAGTTAAGGGGCAGTGGAATTTGGGCCTAGAGAAAGCAAAGTGTAAACAATATTGTTCAGAAATAGTAAAATACACTTTTCTTCTGTTTCAAGGTGTAGTGCAAGGCGTAGTGTATTTTTAGCACTACTGTAAGAGAATGCCTACAAGGAAACATCCTGAACAGGATAAAAACATATGGAAAAGACTGCAAACACTTTGTGGATACCTGTCACTATCTCACAGTCTTTAAAGAAATTGATGTAAATGACAAAAACAGTAAATACATTGGAAACACTAATGAACAAGTATTGACAAAGCCAATAGGAGTGGCTTTTGGGTTGTACGTGCGCACAAAAGCATAAAACCTATAGTGACACATGCGCACAAGGAGACAGAGTAAGACTGTTCAAAACGTCTATGCACAACAAATAAACATACCTGGAGGTACCTATGTACACCGACAACACACAGTCTACCCAATCACAGACTCTCGTGCACAGAAACACGTGCAGGTGACCTTGCACTCCTGCCAGTTTTAGTTTGTTATAACGTATAGTTAACAGCAGTGAACATTGCTTACACATTTGTCAGGATCTAGTGTGTCTTTTTTTTTTTTTACCACGGATAATGTAATTAAATTCAAATGCCTATGCCTCTTTTTCAGAAATGGTCATGAAATTCAGTGGCGGTTAGTGACCCACGAAAATGGTGGGTCGATATAGATAAAATGTAACAATATAAAATAAACATTTACATTTTAAAATGAAAAGAAAAAAAAAGTTTCCGTTGCCTTTTCAGCCTGCAGCACGTCCTGTCCTCGGTGTTCTCCAGCCGGCTCCCAACTCCTCGAGCCATCTCCCGACTCCTCCAGCCCGAGGTCACGCAGCTCCTTATCTAATCCAGACACTGCTCTCATGCTGCATGAGAGAATTGTCTGGATTGGCTGGAGCGGGCTGCTTCAGCACTCCGAAGAGCACTGAAGGCCTGTGTCTGCTCTCCAACTTGGCTGTCTATGACAGCAGGGATGGAGAGGTTGAATTATGCATGTCTGTTTGGCCGTAATAATTTAGCTGGCCAAACCGACATGCCCAATTCACACTGAAAGGGCCATTCGTCATTGCTGCCAATCAGCAGCAATGGCGCACTGGCCCCGCCCTGTCTTCTCAGTTCGGCAGAAAGCTGGAAAACTAAAATGGTAATAAAATCCTTTCATTTCTATTTTATTTTTCCAGCTTTCTGCAGCTGCGTGGGAAGGGGGGCGGCACTCCTCCGCTCCCATAGAGGAACTGCCTCTGATGAAGTTGCCAAAACGAAAGGATGAGATTATAAGAACATTTATTGCAGAGCAGATCGTTAGAGACCCCACCAGGAGGACAAAATACAATCCCCCATCTTCCAATGGCCATCAGCTGTTTGCATCACTGTAGAAAGTCCAGAAAAAACACACACCCTCCCTCTATCTCTCACACACCTGCACACACATACGAACCTACACATACAAACATTTGCATGCACACACAAACATACAGCAAAATGAAGAAAACACAAACACTCAAACATACCTGACACACTCAGACACACCTACACAACCTGAGATCACAGCGCACCTGCCTCATTCTATTCAAATGGGGCAGTAAAAAATAGAATACCAATCCTACCAACCTTGATAAAATTCTTGAGATTATTGGATATCTGGAAAATCCTACCACTGGCATTTAACTCTGGTGCTGCAATCACCCCCTTCGTCTCACAATACTCTTAAACATACATTGACACCAAATTGAGGTTTCAAACCTCCTCACCCCCCTCCATGCATTGTTAAAGCAGAGTGACTTTTAAGTATTGAGTGCAACAAAACTCACTTCTGGTTCACATTCAAACGAATCATATGAACGAGTCCATCACATTTAACTCTTTCCAACTATACAACGTTCCTTATTTTATATTTGCTTTTATACTTTCCCTGATGTCACAAAACCAAGAGGGACTGGAGAAGTTTTAAAGATGTTGGGTATAAATACAAGCTCCACTTTCTGTTGTTTCCAAGCATGTAGTATTGGGTCCCGTAAGAGAGGAAGGGTAGAAACCTACTATGAGGAGGAGAACTTTCCTAAGGGTAATGAAGATCACCGGTAAGTAATTAGTTCATTACACCAATGGAAGTCCTCCTCATCATGGTCCTAACATGTGATTATGTACCCGAGTAAAAAAATCACTAATGACACAATTATATGCATCTGATTCAGAAATATATTTACAACAATTCATTCATCGCTGTTTTCAATACCAATTCACCAAAATTGTCCGCGTTTCATGAGAACAGATCTAATTTGTAATGTAACAGAAAGATATTGGAACTGGCCCACGTAGCTGCCCTGCAGATATTTTGTAGAGAAACCCCACCAGCCTCAGCCCAAGAAGCAGCTACTGCTCTGGTGGACCTGGTCACAATTCCCTCTGGTAAATCTACCTGCTTAGAAGAATAGGCCTGAGCAATCGCCTGCCTGACCCATCTACTGATAGTCATACCAGATGATTTTTTTGTCTCTATATGCAGAACCATGAGGAACAAAAAGGGACTGAGAGGATCTAAGGGGCTTAATACGTTTCAACTATACCAAAAGACCTCAGCGTACATCTAAGGACGATGGATTGTTGTCTGTAGACTGAAAAACTGGTAGGACTATTTCCTGAGAGCAATGAAAAGATGATTGAACATTTGGACGGAACTTAAGATCTGGCCTCAGTACTACCCTATTCAGAAAACACTTCAAGTAAAGATAGGTGATAATCAAGGAAGACAATTCTCCAATTCTTCTTGCCAAAGTAATGGCCAAAAGGAATGCCACCTTAAAAAAAGCCAGGTTAAACTCACCTGCTCGAAAGGCTTGAAGGGCGCTTTCTGCATTTACTCTAGAGCTACCGACAAGTCCCAGGAGGGAACCGGACAGGAAGCAACCGACTTCCTCAACCTAAAACTCCTCAGTAGCTTTCTTGCCAAAGGAAGGACCATCAAAATATCACGCCTAAACTCCCTGCATGACCTAATGGCAGTCCACTGGTAAGCTAAAGTGGAAAGCGCTAACCCTTTTGAGAAGCCATCTCGCAAACACTCCAAATATAAGATGGATCCCCAGAGACTGGACAGCAGGAGTTCTTGGAGCACTAAATACAAACATTTCACCAGTGTTTAGAGTATGCTTTGAGCGTGAAATTCTTCTTCACGGACTGAACGTCCCAGCCATCCTCTCATGAACATCCTAATTGCTGCAACCCAAGCCTCTTAATTTCCAGGGCGTCAATGTCAACTGGTTGATCTGCTTGAGAGAGAGATCCGGGAACCGGAGGGGGCAGGGAGAGAAGAGAAACTGAAGGGGAGGTTCTATTGTCAGGAGATCCAACAATGGAAACCATGGTCTACTGGGTCAGAAAGGTGCCACCAGAATTATTGTCCCTCCATCCCTCCTAATCATCTAAAGCACTCTCAGGATGTGGGGGATTGGAGGAAAGGCATACAGGAGGTCCTGAGGCCATGAAACTGCCAAGGCAACTATCCCCCATGCTTCTGGACATACTTTTTCTCTGCAAAACTGAGGCAACGAAGCATTCACTGGAGATGCAACAAGATCCAGAAAAGTAACACCCAGGTGGGTTGTTATCATCTGAAAAGCCCGAACACTGAGATGAAAATCCACCAACGAAGGCATATTTCTGCTGAGGCTGTCTACCTTCAAGTTGACCACTCTTGGAATATACATAGCTTTGATCCAGGTTAAGTGGACTTCTACCCAAGAGAGAATCTCATTGGCCAGTTGTGCCAGAGATAGGGATTTCATGCCCCCCTGCCTGTTCACATAAGACCTAGCCACCCGATTGTCTGTCCTCACAAGAACTGCCTGGCCCATGATATCGGGAGCAAACCGGAGAAGTTCTCTGCCAATTGCTGCTAACACTCCCCAATTGGCAGAATTGTTAGCCTCCAACAGGGACCACCTGTCCTGTGTCTCCCTCTCTCTTAAGGTTGCATCCCAACCCCACTTGCTTGTATCCGTTGTAAGAATCAACGGTAATGGCTTTACAAATTGAACCCCTTTCTGGAGATTTGAAGGAGACAGCCACCACTGTAGACTCTGATTTATTGTTGCAGACACCAAAATTGTAATTCAGTGAGGCTGGAGACCAATGCGCCAGAACATGCTGGACCAGCGGCTTTAAATGGAGATGGGCCAAAGGCACCACTCATATACAAGCTGACATGCGGCCCGGAACCTTCAACCACTAATGATCTGGGGACGACTGAGAATGAAGAAAGATCTGAAGATGATGCTACAGAGTTATCATCCGATCCTCTGGTAGAAAGACTTGTGCCTTCTCCGTATCGAATAGAGCTCCAATGATTTTTTTCTTGCGGGAGGGATGCAGCTGTGGCTTGACTTCATTCAAGAGAAACCGAAGGGAGTTGAGAATGTTGCACACTCTGGACACATCGTCCCCTGCTTTGGAGAGAGAAGAAGCCCCAATTATCCAGTCATCCAAGAAGGAAAAGACTTGTGCCCCAAGTAAACGTAAATGTGCCACTATCACTGTCAGTACCTTTGTGAAGATCCGAGGCGAAGTGGAAAGGCCGAAAGGCAACATCCTGAACTGAAAATGGTCTGCCCCCACAGCAACCGAAAGAAACTCTGCAAATGAACGTGAACAGGCACGTGTAAGTATGCGTCTCGCAAGTCTAGTGTCATGAGAAAATCCCCCTGAGACACTAGAGGAATTATCTTCTGGAGAGTCACCTTTTCACATGTCTGTTGAGGGACTTCAGATCCAATTCTGGACGGAAACTGCCATCCACCGTTGGCACCAAAAAGACCAGGGAATAAAATCCAGTTTCTCTTTCCGATTTGGAAACTAATCATATTGCTCCCTTCTGTAGAAGCAACTGAATCCCCTGATTGCCAGGTGTCTCACTTGATGCTTGGGCACTGGAGTATGCAGAAAAAAAGGGATCTGCTGGCAGCAACTGGAACTCTATCTGATACCCATGATCAACCACTAACAGAACCCATCTGTCTGACACTATTTCTTGCCAGAGATCAGAAAAGAGGCTTATTCTTCCTCCCACAGTGTAGGACTTGGCCTTTTTGGTTAAAGTTCCCTAAACTTTTTGCTTTCCCCCTAGACCGTTTTCCTGACCTAGAGATGCCAATTTAGATGCTTTGGGTACTTTGCCACTGCTGATCAGTGTCAAAGTACAGGAGTTCCCTGTGTAAACTGTATGGTGATTGGTTGGCCATGATTGGTATGTTTGCCTTACTAGTAAAAGTCCCTACTGATGTGCACTGTGTGTGCAAGGGCTAGTAATGCAAGGGCGCGCAGAGAAGGGAACTCAGGCCTTCAGTGTAGGGCCTGCGCGCAGAATGCTAAGTTAGCATGTTGTCCTGACAAGTGCAACCAATTGTCAGGCCTGACTTTCTCTTTTACATACACATGGGGCACCCCTGTGGTAGGTCTCAGGTAACCCCTGGGCAGGGTGCAGTGTAGGTAAAAGGCAGAACATAAACTGAGGTGTGTGTTGTGTTCTGGCAGTGAAAAACTCTCCATTTCGTTTTTCACTGCTGAAAGGCCAGTCTGCCCATAGGACAGAATGGGGGAGGCTAGGTGTTGTATTTGTTAGCCTAGTTTCCTGTCAGTTTATAATGGAGAGGTGAAGTTTGGTATGTGTGAACTCACAGTGTCATAATGCATCTTTCTGTAAGGGTGGTTTTGTCACTGTGTGTTTATAAACCACTCTTTTAGAAGTGGCTGAGTTTTGTGCTCTGAGCATTTCTGTGTGTCTCTGAAATGTGGATTGTCTGTCTGGAATTGAAAGGTGAGAGGAGCTGGGAGACGTCTTGACCCAGGGAGGGGTTGAGATGGCACCAGGCTGCCCTGCATCTGGAGAGTAGGGGGAGGAGAAGCCCGGGAGGTGAAAAGGCCTGGGCTGATGCTATAAACCGATTGACCCATCTCCTGCTGAGTGATTAAGGAGCCAGACCCCCAGTATCAAAGGGAGAGAGGTGACACTGGGCGGGAGACACCCAGAACTGATTTAGGGAGGGGTCATGGACCCCTGATCACATACAAACTTCAAAGACAGTAAGGGGTATAACTATGAGAGCTGAAACCCGTGAACGTTGGAATGAAACAGATATGGATTGAGACTGAAACGGTTTGGACCCATTCTGTGGTCAAAAGGAACTTCTGCTAAAGAAGGAACAACTGAAGAGACTGTGGTGGATAGACCAATCCTTGCTTCGTGATCTGGGGCTGGTCTGCACTTTGCTGTTCTAACTAAGGAAGAGGCTGTTGGGACTGTGCTTGGAGGCGCTGGGTCCCCCTGCTTGAAGAAGACTGTGCTTTGTGCTGTGTCTTGTAACCCCAAGGGCCTGAGGTGAGCTGGCTCCCTGTTTGGAAATACAGGAACATAAACATTTCCGGAGAAGTCCCAAGCAGCGTGGTGTGCGCGTGCTTTGTGCCGCTTGAGACCCTCAGAAGTTGTGCCATGTGATCGTGGGCACGCAGGAGTAAGCTAAGTCTAAGACGGGCAGAGTGCGTGTCGTGGTGCAGGCCAAGGCGTTAGCGAGGAGAGTCTGGTCGTGGAGTGCACAGGGAGACAAGGTGAGGCTCGGACGCGCAGGTGTGCATGTCGTTGTGCAGCCCGGGTGCTAGTGAAGAGCACCTGGGCCTCGTGTCACCAAAGGAAGCAGTGAGACTCGGACGCGCAGTGTGCATGTCGTGGTGCAGTCAGGGCGTTGGTGAGGAGCGCCTGGACATCGTGTGCACCAGCGGAACAAGTGAGTCTCGGACGCGCTGGGTGCGTGTCGTGATGCAGCCCGGGTGTTGGTGAGGAGCGCCTGGGCCTCGTAGGCACCAAAAGAAGAAGTGAGTCTCCGACGTGCAAGGGTGCATGTCGTAGTGCAGCCAGGGCGTGAGGAAGAGCACCTGGACATCGTGTGCACCGGGAGAAGAGGTGAGACTCGGACGCGCAGGAGTGCGTGTCGTGGTGCAGTCAGGGCGTGAGGAAGAGCGTCTGGACATCGTGTGCACGGGAGAAGAGGCGAGGCTCGAACGCGCAGGGTGCGTGTTGAGGTGCAAGCGGAGCGTTGGTGAAGAGCGCCGGATCATCGTGAGCACCAGAGAAGAGGCAAGTCTCGGACTTCCAGTGTGCGTGTCGAAGTACAACCTGAGGTGCTGGTGAGGAGTGCCGGGTTAGGTTGTGCACCAAACTGAAGTAAATTCTCCACAGTGCTGAGGGCGGGTCTCGGTGTGGACCGAGTCCACTGGAGCGGGGCCCTCGGAGTCCATCAGTAGCGGCCCGGACCGGCAGCCACGGAAGAGCTGAGCCACCGGCCCGAGTCCACCAAAACCCGTGACGGAGTTCTGGATCAAGGCCCAAGTCGCTGACGTCGGGGAGGAGAGTGGGATCGCACCCCCCAGGTAACGTGGATCAACACCTGGGGTGGGGTGCAGGCCCGGAGGGACACTCTCGGCCTCCCGCTCAGATGCGCGAGCCGTTGCTTCGGCTCGGATCCCGGCCCATGCTGACCTAGGACGGGGCAGTACTGGGGCCGGAGTGGGAAGCAGTACTTTGTGTGTCATCATTTGATCCATAACGGGGGCACTGTTACTGGAGCACGTAAAACTGTTGAATTACACAATTGCATTATTGCTGCTAACGAACTATCGAACTGTCGTATGACGCCTGACCTCATTTGTGCCTAACGAACTTTATGCTTGGTGCGCTACACACTGCGTTATTTCTCCCATGCATATTATTTGATTGTAACATGGCGCATTGTATGATTTCGTCAGTGCACAGTATCTGAGTATAACGTGGCGCAGTGTATTATTTCTTTATTGCACCGCACAGGATTGTAGCGTGACGCATTGCTTTGTTTCTTCCTGGCACAGGGCATGCTGGTGGTGATACGCATTGCATTATTCCTTCAATTGCAAAGTACATGACTGTGGCGCTACGTATGGCATTATTTCTCTGTTACACAGTATAAGAGAATATCGTTACGCATTGCAGTATTGTTTCCTTATGCAACATGTGTGTTTCTAGCAATACGACTGGTCTAACCTATTGGGAAACGGTTAGAGAAGAGCTTAACTGTTGGTTAGACGCGGTGGTTGGGATTAGAACCTACCAACCCACCGGAAAGAATACTACCCGTTCTTATATGTTGATTTTGTATCGTGTGGTTGTATCGTATAATTTCTTATATAAAGATTATACTCTTTTTATCAATACTCGTGTGGAGTCTATTTCTGATGACATCATGGGGTTATTGTGAGCGTGGTTGCACATACTGAACACTCGTGCCTTGGAGATAAGCCTGGCTGCTCGTGCCAAGCTACTAAGGGGGTGAGCAGGGCTATCTCAGACAGTGTCCTTACTTAGCCTAACGTTGAAGCGAGGGTTCGAGGGCGAACGCCTCCAGCATTTGGTGGCGGTGGTAAGCAACAGGGACCTCCACTTCCAACACACAGCAAGAAAGTAATTGTCATTGTTTTGTTTGCGACTGTTGCATACCCTGCAGTTGCTGTGGTCGGGATTTTCCAGCTGCCACAGCTCCCCTGCCTC
Source organism: Calotriton arnoldi (assembly GCA_963921515.1). Classification (NCBI taxonomy): domain Eukaryota; kingdom Metazoa; phylum Chordata; class Amphibia; order Caudata; family Salamandridae; genus Calotriton; species Calotriton arnoldi. The sequence continues at coordinate 139,230 of CAWUFW010020024.1, forward strand.
AAGCCCAGCCTTGAAAGCGCTGTTTATTTTGAAGAGCCTGATTAAATGCTTGTTCACAAATGAACACTTATTCCCAAAAGGCCTGAATGGTTGTAGCAGCTTTTTTTCCTTTGCTGCCCTTTTCACCAGTTCATCTAGTTGAGGAGAGAAGGGTTTATCACTGGTAAAAGAATCCGCAAAAGGAGGATTTCTGGACTTGCTCCAACTACCACATCTACAACCAACCATAACAGACGTAGAGCTGCAATAGAATCCCCCACCAACGCAGAAGAAGACCAAACAAAATCAAATGAGACATCTGAAATAAACTGAGACAGAAGCTCCATATCTGCCAAGATCACAATTTTGTCTTTCTGTTCTTGAAGGCAACCAAAAAGGAGTTTAAAGTCTTTCAAGAGAGTTTGAGATGAGTAGTTCACAATGGTTGCAACCATGTGGACAAAATGTGATGCCACATATGCCTATTTCAAAGAATTTTCAATCGTTTTATCTGCAGGGTCAGATAAAGACGATTCTTCCAATGCCAAACAGGTTAGGAAATACCCACCGCTATTATTTAGCCTCATTGTAAATTATCCTAAATCATAATTAAGGGCTCCATTACGATGGCGGGCGGACAAAGTCCGCCCGCCATTGCAAGGGAGCCAGGGACCGACCACCGAAGTTGCGGCGGTCCCGCCATGTGAATTAGGATATGCCCGCCACACTGGCGGGCGCATCCTGGCCCTTTTACATTGTGGGTGGATCTGCTGGCGGCAGACCCGCTAGCAATTTGAAAGGACTGTGCACAGCATTGCCATGCACTACATGGCAGGCACCACGTGGTGCCTGCCACGTAGTGCATGGCAATGAGGGGGGTACCATAGGTACCCCCCATGTGCACCCCCCACCACCCCAACACCCTGGGGGCCCGCAACGGGCCCCCAACAGAAGGAACCGCATGCCTTTCCATGGCGGCAACGCCACCATGGAAATGCAAATCACCGCCTGCATCACAATATGGATGGCGGTGTCTTGCAGACACCGCCACCATATTGTGCCCGTTTTCCGCCCGGTCGACGAGTCGACCGGCGGAAAAGCGGCGGACGGTCTTCCCGTCCGCCACGGACCCCCCAGCCATCCTAATATGGCAGGGGGTCAATCAGGCATGGATGGCGGGCGGATCGCCCCGCCAGGCCAGCGGTGGCTACCGCCGGCCCATCGGGGGCGATCGCCCGCCATCCTAATGGCCCCTAAGAGCCTTGACCATGTTCAGTGTTTCTATACTCTCCAGCGAAGCTTGTACATACCAATACATACATCAATCCAGGTGAGTAGGGGCTTTAACTGATTTAAAGGCGAGACTGGTTATTTGAACTAACGGCTGAGACCAGAGGATCTGGGACTGCTGAGTATGACTGAGTAAGTATGCAAGTGAGTGAATTATTAAACAAGTGTTGAGTGTGTTTCTTTTGGGGCGCAATTGAAGGAGGTGACAGACAGCAGTAGTACCTGTAAAATAGGAGCATTTTAAAACCTAAGCATCTTCCTTGTCCTGTTCTGAAAAGTTAAGAGAAATATCACCAATTACACCAAGGTAAAGGATATAAGCAACCCACTCCCACAACAAGCACTACATCCTTAAGTTTTCAGTTGGAAATTGACTCTCAACGTCCCCATTCCAGGACTTGTGGCTTGCAGTGTGTCACTGCAGGAGAAGCAGGCATGGTTTTACTGTAGTGAGGATTACCCACTTGATAGGAACTGCATGATCCACTGTGAAAGCTCAATACACAAGCAGCAGTGTATAAAAGGGACCAAATTCCCTAAGAAGTGACGTGCCAGTTTAAGAGAGTGCCTGTAGCTCTTATATGTGTGGGTATTTGTATAGTACTTCATGCCACAGTAAGGTCACCCCGAAAATTCTGGAGTGGCTGGTAGAGCTGGATAAGAAAACCTACAGAGTGGAGGAGTTGAAAAGATGGGAATAACAAGGTAGGAGCCTTGAGAATAAATTGTGCCCCCAAAACCAATATTTCACAAGACAGAGAAAGTGCACTGTAGGAAGCTGGCTGAGGAGTATTACCAATAGATATGAAAGGGAGAGCGAAGATGTGAGGTAGAGGAATTGGATTGGAGGGAGGTAGAGGAAGAATGGATGATAACATTAAGGTATTTATTAAGAATTTGCGAAATTTGAGATTTTTTGGCAAAAAGCGTTTTATTTTTCAAAGTGCATGTAGTGTGCAAAATACATTTCAATTATGGCAAAATTTCCTCCGCAAAGGAATTAAACACCGAAAATATCATGATAAATAGTGCAGGGCACTGGTTCAATGAAAACATGTCTCTATAATACATTTTGCACATCAAACAAGTCCTCCGAAAGCAGATAGCATACAAAATTTCATGTTATTCGAAATGATGAACATTGTGCAGATTTCACGTAATGCAAAAATTGGGAATTACGCAAAATTAAGCCAATTTATCAAAAAATTCAAACAGACTCAGAATTTGTATGCTCAATGCGTCACTTGCTCACTGACTATCTAGTTGTTTGCCGCCTTTCAGGCCTCAACCCTTGTTTGCCGCCTTTCGGGTCTCGACCCTTGCACACTTTCCCTCCAATACAGCCCATTTTTGAGTTCAAAATATTTTATTGAGTTTTCATAATAAGCAATAAACAAGAGACAATACAAAAAATAGTACCGAAAAAAGTACCCAATTACAATGGAGAGATATTAAGAACAGCAATTAAATTGCAATAGGTAAAAACAGTATATATAGTACTCCTGGAGAAAACAAAAAGGGAGGGAGAGGGAATATCTATAAATATCATATAATAATGATAAAATAGAGCTACTATAACGAGAAAACTGGATTATTATAATATCATTAAAAAAGCTAGAACTAAATATGTATTTTAAGAAGATAAATAGATATCAACAGGTTTCCAAAAAGAATTATATGAATTAGAATTATGAATAATACCATTCAAAGACAATTGAGCTCCTCTTCTGGTAAAAATAACCCATGACCACCAAACGTGAACAGATAATAATGAAACATCTTTCCAACAGGATGTGATGGATTTTAAAGCTGCTGATAACAAAAAATTAAAAAGTTTACCTTCCAAGTCACTTACTTTTTGCAATAGAACAACAGATTTTCAGATTAACAGTTTGAATGAAACATCATCATGAATATTAAATATCTTTTTTATAATATCCCAAACTTCGGTCCAAAATGTAAAAACAAAAGGACAATCGAAAAGCATATGTTGTAAAGACCCAGTATGTAGATTACAGTGCAAACAAGTTGAAGATGGAAGAAGTTTGGCTTGGAATAAACGTAATGGAGTCCATAAACAGTTATGTAAAATATATGAGTTACTTTGATAAAGCGAAACAGGTAACCAACCAGAAATACTACTAAGCCAAATATCTTTCCATCTATCAGTAGAAAAAGAGGTGGAAAGTTCATTATTCCAAAATGTTGAGATCACATTAATGTTGGTTCCTAGAGAAATTGACAGTTTTTTATATAATATAGAAACACTATGAGATAAAGTGGAAACTGTTTGTATATAAATTGATAAATCTGATTTAACATTAGAAGGAATATTGTGAGGAAATGAATCTAAAATAGAATTACATAAAAATTCATATTTGGGAAAATCAGAAGAAGGTAAAATAAATTTTGTTCGTAAAGCTTCAAATGATATAAATGCATTATTGTAATAAACATCTTTAAGGTAAAAAATACCAGCTTTAATCCATGAATACCAAAATCTAACATTTCTATTAAGTTTTATGACTGGGTTGTACCATAATGACATATCTTCGGTGGTGGATATGGGTGATTGAAAGATTGAATCTAAATCATTTAAAATTAGTTTAGTGGATTTTAAAATAACCGATTTGTGAAAAAATGGAGATTTATTAGACATAGTTAGCAAAGTGGGTAATGGAAAAGGTTCAACTAACGTTTTTTCAATAAGAAGCCAAGCAGGTGGATTACTAAAAAAAGAATGATTAAACCATAGGGAGCTTTGTTTTAAAATAAAAGCTTTGTGATAATGAAAAAAGTCTGGCAAACCAAAACCCCCATTACGTTTGGGCATTTTTAATTTTTTATAACTGATACGAGAGGACTTGTTATTCCAAAGAAATTTAGAGAGGAGTTTATCTACATCTTTATAAAACTTTAAAGGAAATTGAGTAGGAATCATGGCAAGGGTATAAAAGAAATTTGGTGCAATAGTCATTTTTATAGAGTCCATTCTTCCCCACCATGAAAGGTGAAGTGCAGACCATTTGGATATTTTATCTTTAATATAATTTAAGATGAAATCACAGTTCAGCGATATTGTGGATTTCATAGATGAAGAAAACACAATACCAAGGTATTTCAATTTATCTTTTTGCCAAATAATTTCTTTCATGGGTATCATATCAGGAGTACAATAATTATTTAAAGGAAAGAATTCTGTTTTATTAGTATTTAAATTATAACCAGAAACTGTGGAATAAAACGAAATAATTTCCAATAGGGAAGGGAATGAGGACAAAGGATCATTAATAAATAAAAGTACATCATCAGCATATGCTAAAGTTTTAATAATAACTTTTTTAATATTGATTCCCTTAATTTAACACAATTTCTTATGGAAACAAGTAGGGGTTCAATACCGAGAAGAAATAAAAGCGGAGAAAGGGGACATCCTTGTCCTGTACCTCTGAAAAGAGAAAATTGGTTAGAAATTTGGCCATTAATAAATAAACGAGCAGTAGGAGTAGAGTATAGAGCAGAAATCATGCGGATAAATATGTCACCAAAATTAAATAATAATAAAGTACGAAATAAAAATTGCCAATGAATTTTATCAAAAGCTTTTTTCAGCATCTAATGCGAGAATTCCTGATGGTAGAGACAGAGTGGATCCTTGTTCAATAACATGTAACAAAGTTCTTGTATTATTGGCAGAATACCTATTCTTCATAAAACCAGATTGATCTGGATGAATAATTGATTCTAACACAGAGGATAATCTAGTAGCAAGTATTTTGGCATACAATTTGCAATCTTGGTTTATTAAAGAAATAGGACGATAATTTGACACCAGTGTGGGGTCTTTATCAGGTTTGGGTAGTACAATAATTAAAGCCTCAGTAAAAGAACCCGTAGTAATTCCTGTATAACCGAAAAAGGTAAAAAGTTCAAATAAATGAGGAGCAAGCTGTAGTTGAAATTCTTTATAGAACTCAGCTGGAATACCATCGGGTCCAGGAGACTTATTTTTTTTAAGAGATTTTATGGCTAATCAAATTTCATCTTGAGAAATAGGCGAATCAAGTTCAATTTTATCTGATTGAGAAATCTTAGGTAATCCACATCTAGTTAAAAAAGAATCAATTAAAGAGGCATCGTCAAAATTAGGTTTGTCATAGAGGGTAGTATAAAAATCTAAAAATTCATTAACAATATCATTTTGGGATAAAGCAATTTTACCATTAGGGCCATGAATTGAATTTATTTGTGTTTTATCTTTTTTAATGCGCAAATAATTGGCTAAAAGTCTTCCAGATCTGTTAGCATTAAAACCAAATTTTGCTTTAGAATTTGAAAGCTGGATGCCTGCTCTTCTGCTAAGGAGTGAATTAAACTCATATCTAAGTTTTTGCAATTTGAATCTGTATTGAGGATCATTAGACGTAATAAAAAGTCTCTCATATTTTGCGATTTGTTTATCCAAATTTTTAATATTTGCATTAAAAGTTTTATTTTCATGGGCCATAAGAGAAATAGTAACACCTCTAATATAAGCTTTGAAGGCGTCCCATCTGTTCACCATAGAAGTAGAACCTTCAGGGTTAAGAAGGAAGTAATCATGAATAGCATTTAAAAGCTTAGGTTTATTTTGTTCATTAAGAACAATACTAGTATTCATTCTCCATCTGGATTGTATTGTAAAATTTGAATTTAATTTCAAAACAAAAGAAATCAAAGCATGATCCGAAATGTCAATGTTACCAATAATAGGAGTGACCACAGAGTTAATTAGTTGTTTAGAAATTAATAAATAATCAAGTCTAGAGTGAGAATTGTGTGGGTTAGAAAAAAATGTAAACCTTTTTTCTGTAGGAAAGTGTAATCCCCAAATATCAACAAGCTTTGTGGTTTGAAGAAATTATTTGAAAGCAAAAAAAGCTTTAGGAGGACGGAATTTAATAATAGATAATCTATCTAATAAGGGATCAGATATAATATTAAAATCTCCTCCAACTATGAGAGGAACTTTACCCAACTTGAGAACTTCAGTTGTTAGAGTAGACCAAAAAGTAGGGTCATCAGCAGTAGGACCATAAATATTTAATAAAAACATGACTGAATAATGAACTTTAATTTTAACTATGACATATCTTCCATCGGTATATGAAAATTTACTCAAAATTTGGCAATGTAGTCTTTTTGCAAAAAGGATAGCAACACCATTTTTTTTGCCATTTGCAGTAGAAGAGACAATATTATCAACCCACTTTTCGTACGTTTAACAGGATGACGTAACCCCTTAACATTTAAAGAGACTATTTTGATATTATGAACACTAGCCGTAGCAGAAAAGAAAGATAAAGAGATCAAGAAGAGGAGGAAAAAAAATAAAGAAAAAGTGTGAAAAATAGTAGCTCCAGATCAGGTGAAAAGGAAAGATTAGATAAAAGAGAAAACAAGCAAAACATGAAAAGACAACAAACATTAAACATTAAGAACAGGAATGAAACGCACACACACTTTACAAGCATGACCGTAACCGCTGAAGCCCTGTGTGAATATTAACCAAAAATTAGTCAGAAATATACGTAAAACTGATGCTCAAGTAGCAGAGTCGTGAGTATCCATTGAATGCCGCGAATGCTGATCCAGGAATAGTCTTAAATCTTCAGGTCTATGGAAGGATTTAGAAAAGTTGTCTTTCCAAATGTGCATTGTTGATGGGTCAAAAAGACCATATTTAAAACCAAGACTTCTGAGTTGAGGACGAAAAGCAGTAAATTCCTTTCGCATTGAGACAGTATCCTTAGCAAAGTCTTGGTGAATAAATTTTTATTTCCATTGACCATCAAGGAAGGAATTTCTCGTGCTGCTTTTCTTATCAGAACCAAATGATGGTGGCGAAGAACTTTAAAAATCATTTGTCGAGGCTTTGTGTGCTGAGGATTACAATGGGAGGGAATCCTATGTGCCTTATCAATTTCAAATTTTTCTGGAACCTGTTTAGAAGGCCAGGAATCAGATTCTCTAAATATAATCTGCAATTGGAACCTTCAACATCTTCTGGTAAGTTGAAAATGCGCAAATTATATTGTCTATTACGATTTTCCATATCCAAAAGAAGGGCAGACATAGGAGAGATTTTAGCCACAAGTGGAGTAAAGGCGTCGATTTTAACTTTATTGTCATATATTTTAATTGAGTTATCCGAAATTTTCATTGACATACTAGCCATGTCTTTGCGCAAATTTTTAATCTCTGACGCAATTGTATCCGTGTTAGCACGAAGTGCCTGAATTTCATCAAGAATTAGTGACAGAGAAGGTTCACTTGACTCTACCACTTTAGATTTAACTGGAGGCGGAGAGACCTGTTGCTTCCTTTTATTATAAGGTGTTTGCGCATTTTTATGTTCCATTCTTTTGTTATAAGAATTAAACTTGTAGAGAAAAACAAAAGTAACTAAAATGTACTTATTGCTGAGAAAAAGCTTGAAAAAACGAGTGGTGCAGCAGCTTAAACAGACTGTGGGAGTGGTTAGGCCAAAGCCAGGCCCTCTCTTGAGCACTTAATCCGCCCCCCTGACAGATAAGCTGGGCAGTACCTTGAGGCAGAGCTCGGAGCAGGAGCAGGAAGGAAGAAAAACACCACCTCCGTCAACAAAAAGACCTGGAAACACCATATAGCAGCAGGTAATAGCTTCAAACTCACAGCGACCTCATTATTAGAGTATTCTGACTGAAATATCGTCGTTTTTGGATGAAAAACGGGCAAAAACGAGCGGAGCTCACAAGGCGGCGGCCATCTTGGTTGCGCACTCGCGCGTCTCCCCAATACAGCCCATTTTAATCTGGGACTGGCCAGACACTTGCGGGCCTTCTGTCACTGTCACAGTGAGATGTAAAATAACACTAGCAGTATAAGACACAGCAGCGAATGCACAGTGTAACAAGATTACTTGAGTTATATAATTGGGGAGTGTGTACTGTGGGCCATTCAAAGCGTCTCCTAAATTAATATTAACATTATTATGTATGATTAATTTAAGACAGATTGCGGTTTCAAATTCAGTACCACTATAGGGTACATAATATAATTCCCTAATCTGAAAATAGAATCTTATTATCTTATTTGCAATGAATGTGATGATAGGTCTGAAGCATCTGCGGCTCCTGTTGTAATACCATTGTGTTCTGGGGCACACAAAGCGGGGGCACACACCCATTGCGCCCCTGGAGCACACTGTATAATTTGGCCCATGGTCTGTGTTATGATAAGGGCGCACTTTCCCTGTTTGAGCCATGGCGCACCTTAAAAAATGTGCACCAGGTGCAAACAAGGAAAGTGCGCTCTATTATGGTGAATGTGCTGACCCTGGGGACAGCACATTCAAGTGAAATACAGAGCGGATGCTTTAAAGCGGCTCCATGTTTCCAAGTACAGAAAGCAACCCACCGAGGAGAGAGAGATGCCCTTGCAGGTGGGTGCAGGGAGTGACTGCACCCATCTGTAAGATGTCTCGAGGGGGCCATGGTAACCCCTTTCTCCACTCCAGAGTGCTGCTTTTAGGAGGCTCACTGAAAGTACACCACATTTTTGTGGCGCACTTTCAGTGTGGCTCCAAAAGGTATGTTTACTGCTGCGCCCACGTCCATAATAGTCGCCGGCGTAGAGGCAAAGTGATTCCCTCATTTGAATGGGGCCAGTCCCCCATGAAAATGTGTGAATGCCATCTAATGATTGTCCTGGCCCAAATCTGTATTTCAGAAGGGGACGCACAAGCGTCTGCGGCCCCTTCTATAATACCAAAGAGCCCTGCGGACGTACATGCCTGTTGGGCCCCCAGGGCACTCTCTGTAATACGGCCCCTGGTGTTTATACTGCTTAGAAACATGAGAGATGTGGCTATGTGCAAAACAATTTATTATTGTTGGATCTGCTCAGGCACTTGGTAGTTAAAATTCACACTAGTGTTGGGAAAAGATAACTAAGGAATGCAGATATTCTCTTCCAGGAGCCACCAGCCGTTCTGCTCTCAATGGCATCTCTACCACTAGAGAGTAATTACAGGATGTGTGTTTTGGTGTTATGCAGTGATGAGCAGCCAGTTGTAGGATCTGCTAACCCTTGCTAACCTTATGATATCCATGATGCAACTCTCTGCTTCTGATACAGAAAGTGACAAGAACAGAGAGTAATTAAGGCTTTAGGACCCCAGTTTACGTTTTCTAGTTTCCACTCAAAGCCCTTTCTCTACTCTATAATCAGTAAATGGGAAGTTGTTGAGGGGAGAAGGACAGGAAAAGCAGTCAATTCTCTAATGATATTGAGTATCAAGGTGTGCTTGATGGTACTCCACTTTCCCTCTCACTTTGGTGAACCAAGGTCTATGCTGGCTGGGCTTAGAGTTAAAGTTTTATTTGCTGTGCTACACTTATACCTTTGTTTGCCTGGGTTCTCCCTGTACCATACTGCTCCACTACTAGAGAAGATTCCTGCATATGGTTCAGGGAAATCTGGAATGCCTTTGAAGAGTAGGGTCCAGGACAAGGGGCCCTGGGAGAAGATTTATATCTTTGTTGAGACAGGATAGAGCCAGTGCAAAATCCTAGGCATTTCGTTAACTCGCACATGCTTTTCCTTATATAATGCTGTGGTAAATAGGCTTGTGAGAACACATTGGGCAGCTAAGAAATAGCTGGTGTAGGGTGCCTTCCATTGATAACCTACCATGAACATTTATTAATCCATGCCAGAGCCACCATTTTTGAGGGGAGAAGGAGAAGAGTCATCTACCCCCTTGATGAAAAACATGGAGAGTATTCTGAATTTCGCCTGAGTTGCTAGAATCCCAAGAGCACACTAACAATATAGGCCAGTGATCTGAATCCCAGGTCTAGTTGAGGATTAGGCCTCTTGTAGTTCATTTCTCCAGTGGCCTAACTTAAGCCCTTGGAGCCCCAGAGATGCAGGGGGGGCTCCGAGTTCCAGGGGCCCACCTCAGCAAACGTGCTAGGTGGTGGGTCAGGGAGGAGGCCCCCATCCATGTACTTTGCAGGGGGGCCTCCTCAAGTTTCGTAATGCCACTGCCTTTCTCCCAAGCCTGGAAGTGGTTTGCAGCAAAGACCTCTACTGTCCGCCGAAAAGTTACCCTGATCTTGTCAAGGCTGGAAAGTCCCACAAAAACTTGGACCAAGTGAATTCGATTTGATCAAATTACCACTGTAAAATTAGCACTTACAATGTAGATGGTACTTCAACTACTATTTATGGAAAACTGCTGAGCTGCAAATTGTATTTTACAGATAGACATCAGAAGGTCAAGTAAAAGTGGACATTCTGAACTCATCTGAGAGAGATAGACCATATTCAGATGTGCCACATACTGGATCATGGAAATCCAAGTCTGCGACATGTTACAGTTTAGGCTTGCTGAGCTACATCCAGATATACTGCAATGGTATCAGCCAGTGGTATCAGCAGGTGGGCCCACTTGTGCTCCAAAAAATCTCCAAGAGTTGAACTGACAAAGCCAAGTCATCAGATTCATATGATGGGCCTCCTCTATACATCTGGTGCCCATCAACTGCACATATTTTCAACTATGGGTAGCTGGGTAAAGTGTGCAGCTCCCCACAGTTTTTAGGTATCACGTGCGACTGCATATGCTGCATGCGCTCTTGCTTATGAGAGATATTGTATATAAAAAAGGGGCTTTCACCCCGGCCATTGATTTAACGATTGTTGGTTTCATTGTCACTCTTAATTGCTGCCTTTCAATCTGCCAGCGCATGCTGGCTCCACTTCCTCTTCTTTAGACTGGAGTATGGACCAAGTACTGATTGCTTAATTGCTCTCCATCCGCCGATTGAGCTATGATTGCAATACTACTTTTATTTTTTCTTCTTCTCTGTCGTCCTTGTTGAACCTCCTGCCATTTGTAGCCATGTTTTCGTATGAAACATGCCCTTCAAAGAAGCCCTTTTCTCCTTTGAAATAGGTGTTTATTGTGACAACATGTGTTATCTACTTTTATTATGATAAAAGTTGTTATCTGCTTCCAAATGTATTTTCACTAAGGCATGGCCATGGGCACAATTGCTTTCTTTGTGTGATAGGCTTTTTTGTGAGATGTCTTATTTTTTTTTCTTGTTTACGCATGGGGAGATTAATTGATTTGCTAAGAATCAGGGTGTTGTGCTGAGAGCTTACAAGTATTGGCAAAGCCAAAAGTTCATGCCTTTGAGATTATTCGCTCTGCAACTGCCTTTTGCTCATTCTGTACAGCATGGGCATTGCTGACTTTAGCAATGATTTGTAGCCATGCTGTATAGGAGTGTGGCTGCTGTGCAGTATGGCTAAAAACAGTAATAAAAGAAGACTATGATGCATAAAGTGCAAATGCACTTTAAGAAAAAGAGTGCATTAGCCCTGGCTGTGTCATAGCACTTTCTTAAATTCGTTTTAACCACACTGAAAAGCATCTGCGCTGCTGTACAGCCTGGCTACAAAACATCGGCAAAGGCAAAAGCTCTCCTAGGGGAGACCTATTGTCTTTGGCAATGCTTGTTTGAAAAAAAAAGAAGCTGCATCAGCGGCTCACTATAGCAGCATGAAGCTCTTCCTGCTACCAGTAGCATCCACTCAAGACAACAGTGAAAGTGGTGGTCCACTCCACACTCTTCTCTGAGCTTTCTATTAGCCCACTGACTACCTTCTAGCTGACCCAACCTTCCAACAATGTGCATTCTCACATACTTCCTTGTAAAACTGTAATCTCCTGTGTGTAGGCATTTCTTTTTTCTGTGAAGTTTTATATGTGAAGTTCACCTCTAAGACATAGGCCAGAATTTCTTAATTTTCTAGAGAAGCTACGTAGACGACCATAACCTGAGCAGCGAAGGCTCCTCCGCTAAGGCAAAGGAGCATCGCCCCACTGCCGTAAGAGCAGTGCACAGGAAAAATAAAATGATAATAATCGAACATTATTATTATTTTATTTTTAGTCTGACTGCAATCTCCATGTTAGGGTGGGGGGGGGCTGCTGCACCTTAAGTGCTCATGACTGTTTGGCCGGCCGTCTTGTGCCGGCCAATTCGTGATGCACACTTTGCATGTTCTCCACCGGCTGTATTGTAGAGCCTGGGTGGAGAACATGCGCAACCTCCCAGTCCCCATCTGATCTCCAAACCATGGCACTCAGACCAATCATGATGCTGCTGCGCAGCGTCGTGATTGGCTAGGGGAGTCTGTGAGCCTGAGTGCTTACGGGAGGCAAAATTCAGCAAGGATGGAGGAGAGGAGGAGGCTGGCAGCCCACAGGTCAGTTCTTCTTTTTAATTTTTTTCTAACCTCCCTGCCCTGCCCCCCGCCACCGTCCATACCAGCAGCCACTGAACCTGAGCCCTTGGCCACTAATACAGGAGGCTGCACAACTAGGCTATCAGTTGCATCAGGTTGCACCCATGCCAATTTATGCAGCAGGCCCTACTCCTGTGCACGTCCCTCTTACACAGCAGCACAACTGGGCCTTTCTTTGCAGGAGGCTCTGCTTGTGCTCTCACCATGCTTTGCCACTGACTACTTTCCCCCTCTCTTCCAACAGCCTGCACCTCTGGCAAGTTCTCATGTGTCAGATAGAGCCCTTAGCTACTTTCACCCTGCACCCCTGCTGCAGGATGGTGCAATCTTCATCACCACTACTATGCAGCACAGTTTTTTAAAAGCAGACACTCCTACTATTATGAAACAAGCTTTGAAGATAATTGTATATATAGATATAAATCAAGTGAGTCATGTGATCAAGGCTCCGGGGAGAGCTGAAACGCGTTATGCCGTCTTGCACGCAATAAAGGATTAACACTGCACCAAATTGTGGTCCGGACCCGTTTTCTTGTAGATTTATAGGAGATACGGTGACAAATCGATATATATATATATATATATATATATATATATATATATATATATATTCAACTCGATAAATTTGCCGTCACCAACCTCCGCATGGCGATGAAGAAAGCACAAACTCCTCTGCAGGTAGGCGAAATCAATGTTTATTTCTCACATGGAGCCAGTCATTACGCGTTTCAGCCGCCAAAGCAGCCTTGATCACATGCGGAAATGCGTTGCAGTGAATATTTAAATACCACCCTAGTGTATCATGTGATCCCCCATAGACATAAACAACAGACTTTGACATTACGTTTGTCTTATCAGTGGGCCACAGCGTCACATTTGCAATGCCTAATACTACATATGGTGCCAGCCGGCAATATAATAAATATCAGGTAAGACCAGATAAAATCAATGTCATTTGAAATATTGAGCATATAAAACATTTTGGAGCACACGTGTATACCAGCATGAATGCTTAAATATCCCAACAATGACGTTCTTCACATCATGATAAAAGACCGGCATAAAAGAAACTAAAAACTCCCTTAATGAAGCTATATTGGAAATCATCTTAATCTGATAACCTAATTGTATAAATGCAACATTGGGAGATAAACTTTATGTTCCGGTTCACTGATTGCTCAAAAAATCTGTTTTTTAAAGCTCCATCAAATGCATGATACTGAAATTTCCCCAGTCTCTATAAAGTGACTAATGCCCACGATCTATGTACAAACGTTGCAATTAAAGTGCTAAGGGGCTCATTACGATGGCGGGCGGAAGCACAACCGCCGTGCTGGCGGATGCAAAAACCACCAGTTACCGCCGGCACGCAGCAGTCCACACGCCCGCCCAATTACGATGCGAAAAGTAGGCCAAACACCGCCGGCAAGCCAGCAACACCGTCCGCCATCAAAGTGCGCCCGTTCACGTAGCGGCGCAGCACAACTGACACACACCGTCCGACGAAACACGTCCCGCCCGGCGCATAAATTACGATGCCGCAAACAAACGGCTCCCACGGCCAAGAGATACCGTACGACAAACCGAAGCGGTAACACGGATGCCGAGCACGGACAACGAAGAAGCGGCTCCCCGAGCATGAATCCAGCACTGCAGGCCCTCCCCATGCTCCTGCTGATGCACCACCAAGGACGCAACGTACCGCGGAGACGCAGGTAGGCACACACACAACAAGTGCACGCAAACAGCGCACACAGTGCAAGGGCGGAAAAAGCGGACAACCCCCACCAGCGCGTGTACACTACACATCCACCATTGCATCCACATATGACACACAGGCCAAATCGTAACATCGCGTAACACATGTGCACACACCACCTGGGACTAGGAACCAACCACCCCGTCACGGCCCCAAAGCGCCGATGACGCCGCCACACATGCGCACAACGCAGAGGCCAACTGCAGCGCCATGCATGCGTCGCACACAGACACAGGGACACAACCAAGCAGCACACACATCAGCCCCACCCCGAACGCACATGACACGTGACAGGCCTGCCACAGACATGTCCCCAACGCCCAATTCACGGACAACACCCAACGCCACACAACCGACGCACACATGTCAGTGAAGACACGCAACAGCAGGACACACCCCAGTGTAACAAACATGGCGTAGCACACAGCGGCGGCAACACCAACTAGGAGAAGCAGGGCTCCTTCGGGAAGAGGAACGCCAGTACCACACTGAAACACCCATACCACCCTGCACATATGAACAAGACATATAAAACGGAACACCAAAGAGCCCGGGGACCGACAACAGGTGGCCCAAGAATAACATTCACACACAAGGCCCAACGCAGAGCGGAAAGGCAGCCTGCCGCCCACACAAGGGAGAGCAGACAGCACTGAATGACCTTCCATTCCAACTCCGAAACCACAGCCCTACGACAGAAGCCGGTGAATACAGCCATTGTCCAAGAATAGACCAACACAGGCATGCCGAGGAGACCGACCACAGGGCAGATAGCGCATATCACAGAAGCACACAACGGACGGGGAAGAAAGAAGAAAACACTCCCCCATGTCGGCCACATGCAAGTTAATTGGAAGGAGTCACACATCACTGACCTTGAACTGTCTGAGAAGCATGTGGGAAGAGGGCCCGTGTCCTCCAAACAAGCCAACAGAACACAAGTCCTGTCTCCCTACGACTACACAGAGCTCACAGCAACCTCGGAGCGTGCACATTGCAGACTGCACACACAGCCGGAGCACGCCACCACAACGCACCGCTGCGAAATGGCAACCGCAACACACCTACCCAACTACGCCGAACAGCTCAAGCTGTACAAAACCAACCTGTTCCATACATTGGGATGCGATCTCCTGTCCCTGCTGAACGTAAGTTACCGACTGACTTACCGCATCACATTGTTCAGCTGCGTCATGCCCGTCTTCTACTGTCGGAGGTGTCCCTACCAGCATCCCGTGGAGATATGCCTCTCCAACCCGGCATGTCTGAAGGCGGACCTGCTACCACTACTCCTCCCTCTGGACGCACACGACAGGGCCTGCTCTGCCTATGGGGGCATGGCGTATGTGGCCAACATCGCACCCGCACTGAAATGGGACCACTGTGCCTCCACACGACGGATCATCGAGAACAGCTACATCGAATGTCACCCAGCATGCCCCATCATGGTCCTCCAAGGGACAACTTACGAACAACACCTTGACAGCCACCATCCGCTACATTGGCTGGCAAACATGTACACCACCAATGACATGGAAGCCCTGCTGGACGGCATCGCATACCTGACAACCTGTAAATTCGTCGGACCACAACGCAGGTTCCCCGAGTGACCTATGATGTCCAACCCCGCACCCATGCTTAGCTTCCGCACGGACTGGCCAGTCACCACCACAACAGCCATACCAAACGACCGGCAACTGTAACCACACCATCAACGACATCGCCATGACATCGGATATGACCGGGACATGCACACTGTTCCCCATCACATCCAGGAACACCGCATGCATCGTGGGAGGCAGTGGCATGGGCTCTGTGTATCGCACCCACATGGACGGAACTGCACGAACAACCAGGACACGACATGGATCCAGCGCACATGGACACACACACCGCTCAGTGGACATGAATAGGTCGCCTGGAGTCTGTGGGTGCTGCACCCCTCCCTCCCCCGCCCCGGGAATCCCATACCAGGACCTTTGCATGGACGACAAGTGCATACAACAACAACACGACCCCAGTGACTGTGACATGTCCAGTAACCACCACAGTGCAACAACAAGTGGCACGCCGCTGCATGCACGCAAGCACATGCCCTGATGTCATCTCACATGCACGCGTGCATGAGGAACAACCGCAGCAAACCTGTCACATGGAACTGAGATGGACTGTGCCCATGATGCCAAGCGGTCTGGTAGGCTACATGTATACCGTCTGTGTCAAAGTCCGCAGCTCCGCAGCAATACGTAAATGTACATTAGCACAGCCTTGGCCAAGCAGATGTCACTCTGAAGCCCACATCCCACATGCAACAGCCAATCACATGTAACCCCACACCCTATCCCATTTGCAATCATGCTCAGTATATCCTCAACATGTATTCCGCTGCCAGTAGTGTCCACTATACTGCATCACAGAGGACAGAAGACTCAATATAATGTTTGAAACCAAAACTGTCTCCGCTGACTCATTTCACAAGTACGAATGAGAGAGGATGAGAGTATGTGAAGTACACGGCAGTCGTGACATGACCATGTAGTCCACTGGTATTGGATGTCAACGCAAATGAGTAGCACTACTGTGGAAGACACACATGTGTCGTGTGAAGTCGTATGGACGCAGTGCTCAGGTGGGTGGGTGCGACGGGTAGATGCGCACATGCCAAGTTGGAGCACGCCGTGTTGGGAGGGGTCATGAACAGTACACCACCGCTTCCCTGGGCATTGTGAGAGGACACCTGTCGGGGGGAGTGAACACGTGTGTGCACAGCAGCCGGGCACACGTACAAAGCGGTACCAGGCGCACCTCAGCCCACCCTCTGTGGACAAGCTGGATCCTGTTGTGCGCCCGCCATGCCCCTTGACAAGGCACACACAGCCCCAGTCGACCAGGTGTAACCCCAACATAGTCAATCCGCACAGGCGATACAGGGCACGGGATGGCAGTGGAGCATGGTGTGTGAGAGGTCTCCTCGCGCTCCTCCTGGTCATATCACGCAGGCAATAGAACCTCAACGTCTAGCATGGCACAAGTCAAATGGAAGTGTAGGGGGGACGCACCACAGCACGAGCAGCACTGACGTCACGGGAGGTGGCTCGCACCATCCCATCCATTGCCCATCATACCAACCACGCCACATGCCATTGCGACTAAGTGCAAGCGCGTGCGCCACCACCCCCGAGCCCTCCCCAGAGAGGCCAAAGAGTGAATGTGTGGGCCATCAGCCACAGACGGACGCGGCCTGGCCGCAAGGGCAGCCACAGCCACTGGGTGTCGCAGGTGGCGGATCCGGAAGGCGAAGACTGTGATGCATAGTCCATGCAGGCCGGGTCTCCATTTGGGGCACCACGCAGGTGGACGGCGTCCCGCAACACATCATACCCTGAGACAGCCCACTCGTGCAACTGGACCCACACATACACTCCTTGCCCTCTCTGGTGCGAGCTTGGGGCTGCCTGTGCAAGCGCTAGCCTCGCAGGTGAGCATGCATATTGGGGGAGCGAGGGGAGGACATGAGGGCTGGGGCGAAGATGACTGTATCACTGTCAGTTAGTACAAGGGATGACCCAGATGTGGAAAGGAAGAGACGTGTCCCGTGTGTACTGCAACTAGTCGCCAATCCAACTACCCCCCATGTCCGGAATGTAAGCCCGCACCTAGGCCCGCCCATCCGCCACATCGAACATACCACCAGCACGACAACCTTCCCATTCGAAACACTGACTGGGGGTGGCGACCAGTGTACAATCATGTGTAGCCTACCCACGCGTACATGTGGGCCCTCCATGATCCATGTCACCTGCGGCAAAGTCATGACATGCGCAATGAGGGAAGTGAGGAGAGCTGTCCGCCCCACGCGCAGAAGGTGCATCAGCTCCACAGACCCAGCAGCGAGTCCAGCAGGGGTCACATGTGCAGGGGCAGCTGTGCCTGGTGTGAAGGCACATGCATATAGACAGCACATCGACCAATGTGTAGTCTGCCCACATCTACAGTCCATCATCATGCGGACATAGGAATTGAACACAGGGCAACACATCTTCAGTTGGTGCACCCACCGTGACCAACAATGCGCAATCATCGACGTACCCGCCCTGTGCATGGCCCCCCACCCAACGGAGGCACATCCAGTGCCACCATCCCACACACACAAGCCTTCCACGGAACATGCTGTGTCCAATGGTCAGTACAGAGTCAGCGCCCATCTGGTGGATCCTGAACAGGAGACACATGCACACACATGCCAGCTCCCACTATGTACGTCTGCCACCTGGCACGTGCAATGTAACCTCTCACCTGTGACGTGTGACTGCAAGCACACAGCCGTCTTGGCATGGGGCTGTCAATGTGGACACCTGTCAATGTTTCGGGAGGTGTGATCCGTACAGTGCTGTACATAGGGTGCAGTGCTGACACCTACTACTGTCTCATATCCCCTCGTGCCACAGGTCCCACTTGTTTTGGCCGCTCAGCCTGTGCCCACATCGTCGTCGTCGTGTGCCATACTCATCCAGCCGCGGAAGCAGTTCCATGCTCAGCAGACATTCATGTTGCCGTGGCGTTGCCGCTTGACGGATATGCAGTCAGTCCCCATCAGCACGCCCCGCAAGTCATTGGGGCCTAGATCCCCATGTGCATGCACATGGCAGTGGTTTGTATCACTAGCCATTGCCATTGTTGGGAGACCTGTGTAAGTGTATTGTGGCCGTGCCGTCCCAGCTTGACAGCTGGGCTGTGGCTCATGTGCTTGCTCAGTCATGTCAGTGATGTGTATGCGAAATTGCTATGTGTCGTGTTGCTTTGACATGTGTCCTCTGCCATTGTCCCTAGGCGGAGACCGAACATTGACCGCCCATACCAATTGCTGGCGGACATGGACGATACAGAGGTTATTAGGAAGTTTCGGCTGGACAGGCCAACCCTGAATCGACTGTGTGCCATGTTAGAACCCCATCTCCGTCCCCGCAGGGTGTATCCGACTGCTGTCACCCCCACGGCTAAGGTGATGGCCGCCATGCATTTCTTCGCCACTGGGTCATTCCAGCACACAGTGGGCATTGGAGGAGGGATGTCCCAGCCCATGTTCAGCAAGGTGCTGAGGGATGTACTGGCAGCCATGATGCTGTACCGAAACAGGTACATCCGCTTCCCCAGGGCTCGTGAATTGGCGGCAGTGAAGGGTGCATTCTATGCCCTTGGCAGAATCCCACACGCCGTTGGAGCCATTGACTGCACACATGTCGGCCTTGTTCCACCACAGGCCACTGAGCACCTGTACCGCAACAGGAAGCACACGCACTCCCTGAATGTGCAAGTGGTGTGCCTTGCGGACATGGTGATGACCCACGTGTGTGCAAAGTTCCCAGGCTCGGCCCATGACGCACACATAATGCGCAACAGCATCTTGCCACGACTGATGTCCAATATGCAACAGGATCGTGCCTGTATTGTCGGTGAGTATGTGGAGTGGTGTAGCGTGCTGGTTGTGCGATGCTGTCCCCTGTCCAGTTGGAATTGCAACGGTTCTCTGTGTCCCTCACACCCAGGTGACTCTGCGTACCCGAATGGGGCATGGCTGCTCAGTCCATTGAGGAATCCTCGCACCCCAGCAGACGATCGCTACAATGAGGCACATGGGAGGACCAGACGTGTGGTCGAGCGTACCTTTGGCCTCCTCAAGTCCAGGTTCAGGTGCCTGGACCGCACCGGGGTGCGCTGGCGTACTCCCCACAGAAGGTGTGCCGGATAGTGGTGGCGTGCTGCGTGCTGCACAATCTGGCCATTCGGAAGCAGATCCCCTCATCGTGGATGACGGAGATCAACCAGGGCCCCAGCCCGCAGACCAGGACAGCTCGAGTGAGGAGGACAGCGGAGAGGAGGAAGCTGGTAATGTGCGGCAGCAGCTCATCGCCCGCTACTTCACTTGACGGTGAGTGTCCATGTACGACGGCTGATGTGGCTGTATCTGTGCAGGTGTGTGTGTGCTGTGTCAGGGTGGCCGTTTGTTCACTGCGTGCTGTGTGTCAACGCTCCATGGCCAGGGTAGTATGCCACTGTTGGTGGCTGTGGCATTGTGCCCTATTGCTCTGTGCGATGTGTGTACATTGCTTGTAGTTGTTGACATGTACTGTGTGATGGGTGTGTGACACACTCATTGAATATGCTCCTGTTCTGTCTCCCACCCCTAGGTCCCTACAGGCCCTCCGGATTCAATTGCCATGCCACGCATCAGGTGCCTTTCCGCCCAAGGTGGCCGTTGTATTCCGTACAAATAAAACACAGGGCACAAACAGCAGTTAGTGTAAAAGGTGCATTTATTACAAACTGTGACATGTGATTGTGTGTAAGGTGATGACAAAAGTGGTGCGTGCAGTGACAATGAGCTGTCGGTCATGGCTGCGTGATGCTCAGGGTGTACCCACTGGTTCTATGTCCATAGTCCAACACACACATGCCATCCAGATGGCTGTGTGGAGTGGGATCGTAGTCCAAGTCAATGCAGTGGCTGGTCAAGGAAGGCTGGCGGAAGGCTGGCTGGCTGCCTCACTCTGCGTTTGGAGTGTGCGAAGTCCTCCCGGGAGATCTGTTTCCACTTCGGACGGCCCCTTCCACGTTTGCGAGGGGGGGTGCCTGCTTGCGACATGCTGGTGGTTGAGGTGTGCTCACTGGCTGTGGACGCAGGGGAACTGGACACTGCTGCTCCACCCTGCGCCCCGGCAGGTGGTGGCGGAGGGGGAGTTGCTGTCCCTGGCTGTGACCTCACCGCCACCACCAGCTGGCCCATGAGGTCCACGAGTTGGCCCATACGGGCGTCCATGGACCTCAGCACCCCCAGCACCTCACGCGTGTCTGAAGCAGACCGGACCCATTGTCCTTGGGCCTCTTCATAGGCCCCAAGGACTCTGGCCATTTGAGGCAGGGCATGGCTCCCAGGGGAGGCTGGCGTTTCCCTGACCCTGCTCCTCCTACCAGTCCTGCTGCCACCGGCCTGCCCACTAGCCACATTGCTCACCACAGTCCTCGCTGTGGCTCCCAGGGTGGATCCAGTCAGCCGGGCCACCACCTGCACTGGGGCTGGTGCCAGCGAAGACGTGGTGGTGGTGGCGGCGGTGGTGGTCGGTGCGGCGATGGTGGCGGTTGCGGCAGTGGTAGTGGCCACAATGACCGTGGGTGTGGCCGCAACGACAGTGGCAGCAGGGGGCTGGGAATGTTCAGCAGCCCTGGATGATGGGTTGGTGGGTAGGAGGGGTCCTGGGGAGCGGCTGGGCCCTGCCACACCAGATGGGCCTGCTTGGTGGTCCGTGTCCGAAGAGGAGGACAGATCCTCCAGATCCGTGTGTCCTCGTTGGGGGCTTGTAGGCTGGCTGTGCTGGCTGCTGGCTCCATCCCCAGCATCCAGCAGTTCATCACCTGTGGAGAGAATGAGATCTGTTATTGTGTTGCACCTGGCGAAGTATGTATTTGTCGTCTGACATTAACAGTTCGTGCAATCTCGTACATGGGTTTCCCGGAGGCGTGTGTGTGGCTGTAGCATCTGTAGTTGTGTGTGCTTGGCAATGGGACTGTGTGCTGTGCACATGTGGCATGGGACGGATTGGCCATGCCGATGGGTGTGTTGCTGTGCCCCTACTTATTGTGACTCTGGTGTATGCGGGCTCCTGGCCCATCCTGGGTCTGGTTTGTACTTTGCTTTTGGTGTTCAGATGGGACGCTTAGGAACGCATATGGCAACATGGGGGCCATGCCCCAGATTCGCATTTGGGAGGGAATATGCTTTTGGGGTTCAAATGGAACGCTTAGGAACGCATATGGCAACATGGGGGCCATGCCCCAGATTCGCATTTGGGAGGGAATATGCTTTTGGGGTTCAAATGGAACACTTAGGAACGCATATGGCAACATGGGGGCCATGCCCCAGATTCGCATTTGGGAGGGGATATGCTTTTGGGGTTCAAATGGAACGCTTAGGAACGCATATGGCAACATGGGGGCCATGCCCCAGATTCGCATTTGGGAGGGGATATGCTTTGGGGTTCAAATGGAACGCTTAGGAACGCATATGGCAACATGGGGGCCATGCCCCAGATTCGCATTTGGGAGGGAATATGCTTTTGGGGTTCAAATGGAACGCTTAGGAACGCATATGGCAACATGGGGGCCATGCCCCAGATTCGCATTTGGGAGGGGATATGCTTTTGGGGTTCAAATGGAACGCTTAGGAACGCATATGGCAACATGGGGTCCATGCCCCAGATTCGCATTTGGGAGGGGATATGCTTTTGGGGTTCAAATGGAACGCTTAGGAACGCATATGGCAACATGGGGGCCATGCCCCAGATTCGCATTTGGGAGGGAATATGCTTTTGGGGTTCAAATGGAACGCTTAGGAACGCATATGGCAACATGGGGGCCATGCCCCAGATTCGCATTTGGGAGGGGATATGCTTTTGGGGTTCAAATGGAACGCTTAGGAACGCATATGGCAACATGGGGGCCATGCCCCAGATTCGCATTTGGGAGGGGATATGCTTTTGGGGTTCAAATGGAACGCTTAGGAACGCATATGGCAACATGGGGGCCATGCCCCAGATTCGCATTTGGGAGGGGATATGCTTTTGGGGTTCAAATGGAACGCTTAGGAACGCATATGGCAACATGGGGGCCATGCCCCAGATTCGCATTTGGGAGGGAATATGCTTTTGGGGTACATGCTGTGAGCCATGGGTGCCGAACGTGACATGTGTTGTGGCAGCATGACAGTGCATGGTTTGAGGTGTGTGCATGCTTGACATGGCCTGCATATTTGCTGTCTGTTGTGATTACTGGACATGGCATTGGACGCATCGTTATGAGTGAGTGATGGTTGTGTGCCAGCCAACGTATTGCAGTTGTCCCATCTCCTTGGTGTGCGTGCTGCCCTGTGCCATGTGCATCACTGCAGTGCTCGGGGGGTGTGGCCCATGTTGTGTGTTGTTGCTCACAGTGTGTCGTGCGCTTCATTGACTTCTGGCACATGGTTGGTCATGGGCATGTATCTTAGCGTGACTGCTGTATGTGTGGCAGCTGTGCGGATGACATGCCTTTCATGAGACTGGGGCTGACGGATGGGATGGATGGTATGTTGTATGTGCATGGTGTGTCTGTGTGTTTGATGGGTTCAGTGGTGTTCGTGTGCATTTATGTTGTTCCGCTCTGTTGCGTCTAGTGTTGTTTGTCTTACATAGGCGTAGTTGTGGGGTGTGTGGTTGACAGGCAGTAGGGGCTACATGGACAGGACTTCAATGGTGTTTCGGTTGTGTGTGATGAGTTGCACAGTGGCTGCCATGTGGTACTATATTCAGTATGGCTTGTGCATGCAGACGTGGCTCCTTGGGTGTTGCTATGTCTGTGATGGGTCATGTGGGGTGTGAGTCTGTTGTTCATGTCCGTGTGCACATTGTTCACTTGTTCGTGACGGTGGGCGGTGCTGCGTGTTCGTCTGCTACGTGACATGTCCCATGTGTTGGTCGTGTTATGGTCCTCATGCCTCCAGTAATCCAGCCCTGTCCAGTTTCCCACCTGCAAGTTGTTCGTGCATGCACTGTACTGGATGCCACATGGCTCTAAGCGGGGGGTGCTCCATGTTGCAGGTCTGTGGGGGTGGGGGTGTTGTGGGTCGTGGGGGTGGCTGGACACCCACTGACACCGATTGCTGTGGACCGTGATGTCTGCCTTTCGGCTGTCGTTGTGCACTGCGGTGGCTGACACGTGGCTGTGGGGTGTGGGGGATGCTCCTCCTTGCTGTGCTGTGGGACTGGGGCCTGGTGTGTGTTGTACTTAGGCTGTCCACCCTCCCACCCACTGCACTTTGTGTTCCTGCCACTTACCTGTTACTTGTCGGTTAGTGCAGCTGTGGCGGACACATGGGTGTGGTGGGTGCTCGTTGTGGCGCTTCTGGCATATTTGGGGACCTGTTGGTGGTTACGTGGCTGGCTGAGTGTACACATGTCCCCACGTATGTTACAGTTGTTCGGTTTGGGCTGTGTGTGGTGGTGTCTGTTGCATGTGTGTGTGATGTGTTGTGTATTGTGTGCTGGACATGGGGGTGTTTGTCCCTGGGAGCTGTGGCATGGTGGTAGTGCATGTGAGTACATAGCGGTGTGCTGGTATACATTAGTTTGTACTTACCAGCCTCCACTCCCCTGCTAATCCGGCGAGGATCTCCGGATGTATTATGACTCGCACCTTCTCCTCCCACGCTTTGAAGGTCTTAAAGAGCGCGGGATTCCCTCCGCCAGTGACGGCAGCCAGCTCTCTGTTTTTGCCCTCCTTCTTCTTGACCAGGCTCTTTACGTCATTCCAACGTTTGTTTATTTCACCTCTGTTCCTGGGCAGGGTCCCGACTGCATTGACCTGGTCTACGATCCGGTTCCACATTCTGTTTCTGGTGGCTAGTGGTGTGTGCTGGACCATGTTCCCATAGATTTGTGGGTACACCTTGATGATCTCGTCGACCATGACCGTCAGCTCAATGGGCGTGTACTTGGGCATTCTTTGTGGTGCCATGGTGTTTGTGGTGCTGGTGCGGTGTGTGTTGTGTAATGTGCAGGGGGTTTGTGGTGCCGGTGTTTGGTGGTGGTGGTGGTGGTGGTGGTGGTGGTAGTGCTGTGTGCGTTTCTGTGGTGTGCTGCTGTCCTTGCTGTGTCACTGTGTCCTCTCCTCTCCTCTCTGGTTTGCAATGTAGCAAGGGGTTGTGGTCTGTGGGAGTGCTGCTTTTGTACTCACCTATGTGGGTGTGTCCTCATGGTCTGTTGTTTTCAGGTGTGTTGTGTCTGGGGTTCTGGCCTTTGTATTTTTTGTTTGTCCGGGGGGTGTTTTCGGGATGTGTACTGTGCTTGTGTATTTGTGCGTGCCTTGCTGTGTGGACTTGTTGGCCATGTTAGGTGCTATTGGTTTTGTGAGCGGATGGTTTCTGTGCAGGTACGTGGGCGCCATGGCTTCTGCCGTGTCGATTCTCATCGGCGTTGTTTGCGCTGGCGGGCGGTATATTTGTGGTTTTTCCGCGCTCATGGCGGTGCGATCGTAATTTCACGTGCGGTGTGTCGGCCGTGAGGGCGGGCGGTTTTGTGTTGTCGTGCGTGTTTCCGTCCGTGGCGGGCGGTTTGACTCCGACTCGGACGTTGGCGGGCGGTATTTTGTGTGTTTTTCCGCCGATGGCGGTTTTCGGTTTGTGTAATCGTAATGGCGTGGTCGGTGTTCAGACGGTGTGTGCGGGCGGTTTTTTGCCGCTTCCATGCCTGGCGGATTTTTTACGCCGGGTATCGTAATGGGCCCCTAA